>PVKH010040445.1:0-11062 GCA_004027955.1 Chaetophractus vellerosus | reverse complement strand
CATCATCACCATCACCACCATCACCATCACCACCACCACCACCATCACCATCACCAACACCATCATCACCACCATCATCATCACCATCAGCATCACCACCATCATCATCACTATCACCACCATCAGCAGAAGCAGCATCACCATCTCCACTACCATCATTACCATTGCCATCATCATCACTGTCATCACCAACATCATTATCTCCATCATCACCATGATCATTATCACCATCAACAACATTTTCATCAAATTGACCACTTTGTGCCCAAAATATAAACCAATCTTTTCCTCAAAACAACCGTATCATTAGAGATTGTTGACATGCCCATTTCTTAGTTGAGGACACTGAGGCATAGTGAATTAGGCCCAAGGTCAAGGAACCAGTAAGTGGCAGAGCAGGTCTTCCTGACAGTGCAGACACCTCGTGAATTGAGGGGTGCTTTGAGCAATAACTATGGTGGTGTTTGCACATGGCTGGTGTGAAGAGGTCACATTATGTGACAATTCCTACTGTCATGTGTTTTAGGGACTGAAGAGCAGCTGTGTTCTGGTCCTGTCAAAGGTCAGGTTGAGCCTTGTCAAGCATAAGCAAGTCCAAAGATGTTTTTTGATACCCTTCTATAAAATGGGCACTGTGCTAAGAAACACCAGGTGGTGAGGCCCTGGGACAGGGCCACGTCTTGTGGCCTGGCCCTAGAGACATTTAACTGGCATGCAGCTGGAGGGGCCAGAGACACTTCTGCCTGCTGTTGTAGGAAGCTGCTGCCCCACAACTGTTGCGTCCTCTTCCAAAGACAAAGATGGAGGAGAGGAGCCCTGCTGGAGACTGTGCTGTGCCCTCATAAAGCCTATCAGAGAGTGCCTCCTGCTCAGGGCCCAGGAAGTGCCTGATGGGCTGCCTCCAGGTCCCCATTGGTCAGCAGCAAAGGTGTGAATCCGAGAACTTCCTTTTGACATTTTGAGAGTGACCAGCTCATGAATTGAGTCCATTTCAATTACTCTGTTAAAGCACACACTACAGAATGCATTCCAAGGGCAGAAGGAAGGAGGAATGGGCCTTGCAATGATTCCACCTTACTGCACAGTTTATTTCATACAATGCAGAGTCACCTCAGGTATTTAGAAGTCATCTATTGTGCTTATGGTAAAGGGGAAACCAGGTAAAAAGGGAGATTCTTTTTTCTTATTGGATTACTTAGTCTTCTACACCTAATTAAAGGATCTACATTTACTTTTAAAACTCAAGTCAGAATCTCACTACTCAACGAGTAACCATGTTAATATTTTACATGTCTATCTATCTATATCTATCTCTCTATATATCCTTCCAGTCTCTTCCCCTTCAATATTTTTACTGAAGAAAGAGAGTGATAGAATGGATGTGTGCATTTTAGACTTTGTAGAGTAAAGAACTATTGGGGAGGAGAGTCCTCAGGGAAGTCTCAGGAGGGCATCATGATGTGGTGGGAAGTGGGTGGTTGGGGTTAGTCAACGCGGGTTCCAACAGCAGCTCCCTCTGAGGGTCTGTGGGAGGTGAAGTGGGAGATGGAGCACCTGCCAGGACTGGTCCTCTTCCCTTCCCCTTTCTGCTTTGGTTGGGCAGGGTCTGGTGCTGCTCAGCCACAAGAGGGCTGGGTGCTCCTGCTACCCAAGGGATGTGCCGGGTGCTCGATGGCCATGCCTGGGATTAATTAACCAACCCAGCGTAGACAGATGCATGTGCACAAGCACATACCTGGGGAAAGAAGGGTGCTAGACATGCAGCTAGGGAGTCCTGAGGAGCACGATGGCCAGGCCCAGGCAGCAAGCATTTCGGAGACTTTTGGTGAGCTGTGTTTTTGTAGTAGCATCCAAATCCTACCTTCAAGTACACTTTCTTGGAGGCTGGGGGCTCCCCTACTGTGGCAGGCCTCCCAGCCAAGCAGAGCCATTGTGGTAGCAGGATGAGGAGAGACCATGCTGCCCCTGGGCAGGATGACTCTGGCCACTGCTCCCCTCTCATCCATGGCATCGACCTGGAGTGGCTCTGATGGTACTGGGGATGCAGAACAGGCTAAGAGTCCTCACCCCAATGAACACATGTAATAAGATGGTCTTGGTACCTGGATCTGTGATAGAAGAGGGTGCTCTGGGTACAGCTTCCAAAGCACTTGGGGCCATGGGGCTGCCATTTCAAGGAGATGAAACTCTACACCTGGCTTCAAGTGCCTTCAAGACTGAGGACCTTTCCCTGGAGTTGGCATGGGGCCAGTGAGTGGGAGCCAGTCACACACATGCAGACTCTCCATCAGCATCAGCAGTGCATGGGCGGGCATGGCCCAGGAAACTTCAGGAGGCCCTTCCTTTAGGAATGGGATGTGGTGGGGTAGAGATGGATCCTAGGGGCTGGGAGGGAGCTGGTAGGAGGAGATGGTGGGTGGCAGCAAAACTCCAAGGCGAATAAAGAGCAGCTCTGAGCATAGGCCAAACGGCTGCACAGGTGGCACACCCAGGAGGCTGGCCCTGACCTCACCCCTGACTCTACCTCACCCTTTACCCACCACTTACCATGTGCTCCTGCCCAAGAAAATTTGGCACACAGCAGAGCAGTGGCTTGCACATCCTGGCCCCCTGGCCCTGGCACTTGGGGCCACTAGTGGCATGGTTCTGCCTGGATCTTACAGAAATACCTGGTGCTCTACTTTTTTCAAGAATATTTCAGAGGCAGCTCTTCAGGGGGGCTACTGGCAAGGACATATGCCAGGGGATCTGGGGTGATCCCCAGAGGAGGAGTAGGATGAGACCCTACAAGAAGCTGTCAGCTGGGGTGTCCTCCCCAAAAGAAGGGGCCCACAGCTTGCTCTTTGGGATGTTGAAGCCTCTGCTGTCTAATACAGGCCATCCCAGAAGGGTCCTGGGTCCAGCTTAACACTCAACATGCACCCAAGCAGCAAACACCTTCCCTCCCTCCTGTCCAGGTGAGTTAATATGGGCCTGGAAACAGGTGGAAACCAGGCAGATCAGATTAAGTAAAAGGAAAAGGAATTAGTTTTGGGGATCTCAAAAAACCCAAGTCAGGATGATGACCACATCTTAGGACAACTAATGCCCATCCACCTCTCTGCCCCTCTCTGGGTCTCCTTCTCCTTCCTGCAGACCTGCTCCTTCCCCACTCTAGACCTTGTAGGTCCAGACACCTGCAGAGAGGCTGACCCCACTCACTTAGTCCAAAGGCCAATGACCCAGTAGGGGTGCCTGTGGCCCAGCATGAGCTGTCAGTGGGCAGAGGCCAAGGTGGGCCATGCTGGACACAGCTGTTCCTATAGCCCCATGGGAAGGGAGGGGAGATGCTGTCCTAGGGAGAGGTACTGGAAGGATTCTCCTGAGGGAACCACCTACTCTCCATTCCTTTCCCTGTTCATTTACGAGACCTGGAACAATATACATTGTTTTGGTCTACATTCCTAATTTCTTCTGGAAGCGCATTTGGAAGGTATAAAGGAAAAGTAAAGTTTGCCTCTGATGTGGATTGAACGGTGCACCCCAGCTTAGACATGTTCTTGGTCTTGGTCTGCATTCTGGTGGGTGTGGACCCATTGTAAAGATCTCTTCATAATGTTACTTCAGTTAAGGGATGGGCCAACTGAATCAAGTTGGCCTTTAATCCAGATTACTGGAATCTGTTATTAGCAGACTAAAGGTCAGATGCAGAGAAAAGCTGCGGGAAGCAGCCAGAAGCCAGAAGTCAATGGCCAGAAGAGAATGAAAAAAGATGCCACTATGTGCATTGCCATTCGATGGAAAGGCCAAGGAGACCCAAAGATTGCCATCCGGCCAGAAGATATGGACCTTAGGAAGAAGCATCCCTCTTCTAGCCTCTGAAACCCTGAGCCAATAAATTCCTGTTGTTAAACCAACCCATTGTACAGCGTTTGATTTAGCAGCTGGGAAAGTGAATCAGCCTCTAATCCACCCACCCCCAAGACCTCTGCTAGGTCTTGGTGAATTTCCTTCCATGCTCTGTAAAGTCACACTTTTAGGAAAGGTGCTGCTATTTCTCTGGTAACAGAGAAAAGGAATTATCATGTATTAGAGAGCAGATACTAGTAGCCCACTGGGTTGCACAATCTGTGCTGAATGAGGACGTATGGTCCTCCCACCACCATAGAGAGGCAGGACGGGGCTCTATCAAGGGCTTGGGGCTGGATCTGGGCCCTGCCACCACCACCCTCTGAGGGCACTGGGGTTAGTTCCCCCACCTCCCTGTGTCTAAGTTTCCTCATGTGAAAATGGTGTTAACATCAGTCCTTACTGTAGAGGGTTGCCTTTATGACACATTGAGTTATTGCTAGAATTGGGCCTGCAGCATGAGCCCTTGATGAGCTTTGGTTAGTGAATGTGGTAGTGTGAGACTGTATGGACCCGAGAAAATCATATTCTTAAAGCTGGTCTATTCCTGTGGGTCTGAACCTACCGTGGGGGGATCTTTGGATTAGGTTACTTCAGTTAAGGGCCTTTTGATTAAATTACTTCAATTAAAGCATGGCCCAGGGTGTGTATTAGTCCTCTTATTGGATCGTTTATAAACTGATGAATATGGCAAGAGAGAAGATAGAAAGCCATGAAGCTGAAAGCAAGTTGGAGGAGGGAGAGCCCAGCGGATGTCACCATGTGACAATAGCCTAGGATTGCCAGCAGAATGCATCACCTGATAATGCCTTGATTTGGACATTTTCACGGACTCAGAACCATAAGCTCATGAGCTAATAAATCTCCACTGTAAAAACCAACCCATTTCTGCTATATCGCATTTCTGCAGCCTAGCAAACTAACACACTGAATGTACAGGTGCCGAATGGGGTCAGACCATGTCCCTCTCCATCTGCTGTTGAGAGTCTTCACACAGCTGCCCTCTAATTTGGGGACCTGCTCTCAAACAGGAACTGTCCCACCTAGGAGGGTAAACCTCTTTCTGGCCCCAGGGTCAACCCAGAGCTGAGGGTAGTCTCCTGCTTGAGGCAATCTGTGCTGCAGAACCTCCGGCAGTCCTATCCTTTGGGCTCTTTCCCTTCCTACCCTGCTTTTCACACTCCCTCAGGGTTTTCCTGAAGACCCTCCCTTGGTCATCCCTGAGCTTTGCCAAAAGCTCCAAAGCTTTGCATCCAAAGCTTTGCCCCAGGCTCAGGTTTGGGGAATCCCAGTGAAGACAGCTGTGATTCACACACTGGGTGGCTTCAAACAGCATGCATGCATTCTCTCACAGTTCTGGAGGCCTGGAGTCTGAAATCAGTTTCAATGGGCTTCTGTAAAGGTGTCAGCAGGGCTGGTTCCTTCTGGAGGCTCTGGGGTGAATCCATATCCTTGCCTTTTCCAGCTTTTAGAGACTCCTGCATTCCTTGGCTTGTGGCCCCTTCCTCCATCTTCAGAGCACATCACTCCACTCCCTGCTTCTGTTGTCACATCTTCTCTATCTGACTCTGACTCCACCTGCCTCCCTCCTAGAAAGATCCTCTTGATGATTCTGGACCCACCCAGAGATCCAAAACAATGCCCCCATCTCAAGGTCCTTAACTTTGTCACATCTGCAAAGTCCCTTTTGCTGTGTCAAGTAACACATTCACAGGTTCCCTGACTAGGACACTGACCTCCTGGGAGGGAGTGGATTACACAGCCTCTGTCAACAGCTATTATTGCCAAAATCCTCCCTCTGCAGGCTGGGATGGCCAGATCCCTCTTTACAGGAAGGTGGACTGAATTGCAGTGGAGCCAAGAAAGGGAAAGGGCTTCAGAAGTCAAGGTGGGAGGGTCACGGGATTGTGTAGTAAAGAGTTTAACCTCACCTGAAGAGAGCACTGGCCTTTGCCCTTGGCTTCTGGGAAGAAATCTCTAAGCCCTTGGAATTGTTTGCCTCAGGTCTTCAAGTCATCAAATACTCTAAGGATATGATTTAGGGTGGGCATTGGCCATACCGGATAGTCTTAGGGTGGGGCTGGCCATGGCAGAAAGACCAACAATGTGATTTAGGGTGGAAGTGTTGGGTTTCTGTCAACCTCCCAAGGGGCTGGAGACTGAGATCAGCCAGTGGGCATGATGGAGCCCCAGGAAAACCTCCTGTGGGTGCCAAGGCTAGGGTGAGCTTCCCTCATTGGCAATACTCTACGTGTGTGGTCACACAATGAGGACCATGCATCCTCATGGAGAGGGCACCTGGAAATTCCCCATGTGGGCCCCTTTTGGACTTTACCCCATGCAAGTCTTCTTGCTGCTCATTTTAACCCATATCTGTTTCTGCAATAAACCATGAGTAGAACAGCTTTCTCTGGGCTTTGAGTTTTTCTAGTGCATTAAATCCAACAGTGGTTTGGGGTACCCCTGAACTCATGGGGGTGTGCCTCATCCTTTTCCTCCTTTGCACTAAATACCAAATCAGATCCTGCCCTTCCTCTGCTCAAACCCTTCAAAGGCTCCCACATCTCTAAACAGCCCCAAGACCCTGGCCTCACACCTGGTTTGGTGTCCTTTCCTGCTCCACACCTCACCACGCTTGTCGCCCAGCCCCACTGGCCACCTCTGGTTTCATGAACATACCAAGCACGCGCTGCCTAAGGCTTTCACGTTTGCTGCTTTCTCCACCAGAGACACCCTCCTCCAGTCAGCCTGAGCCTCCCCAGTTGTCTGATTAGATGCATCTGGTCAGACTGGCCCTCCTTGACCAAGTCTGAAAAAGTACCCTGGCTACCCGTCCTTCATCCCTTTCTCATTGACACTTCAATGCAATGGGCATACATTTATTTAGTTGTTTCTCTTCCGCTTCATCCACGTAGGATATAACTTGCCGAGAATAGAGACTTTATATTCTCAGCCCCTAAAATGGTGCGATGCTCACTGAATGAATGAATTAATGAATGCTATATATTTTGGGGAAAGCTCCCAAAACATGCGGTCCAAGATCAGCCAAGTTGGAAAAAGAAAGTGTTGGAGTGTGCTTTGAGTTCTTCCCTCCCTCAAGCTCACAATTTGCTGAGAAAGGCACCGCACCCTTCTTGCTGGAATCCACCTCCCAAGTGCTTGGGTGGGGGGAGATGACAGCCCACCCAGGAGAAATTGCTTTTCCTCATTCGACTCACTCCTCAGGTCTTATAAGGCTTCTTCCTGATGTTGGGACCTGAAGGAGAGAAAGACATTCTGTAAATATGCTACCTTAGAGTGAAAATTAAATTCTGCATTTTCCTGAGCTCCTGGGAATTGACGCTGCCATTAGTCTGTAATTTGTTTCTCAAAATTCTTCTATTTTAAGAAATGAAGCAGGAGGAGAAGAGAGTAAAAAAACAAAAGGGAGGGAGAGTGCCTGGGAGGAAATGAGGACACCCCAAAGGCAGACAGAAGGGAGGACATGGAATGGAGATGTAGGGGAGGCGGGGGAGTGAGAGACTGCTCCAGGCTCTGCATTTTCTCTCTTCTTTTCCCTGCCTGTGGTTTTTGCAGATATTTCTCAGTTGAGAATATCTTTGCCTGCCGGGGCTGTGTGGAGGCCCCGATAAAACATAGGCATCTGGGGAGAGGAGGATACTCAGCCAGCATGCAGTCCTGGGCCCAGGCTTTGGGCTCATGGATGCACCGTGTATCGGCCCTGACCTTCACGGCAGCTTCCACTGGAGGAGACCAGGGACGCTCAGAGCCCCACTGAAAGTAAAAATGAGGAAATCTTGTGCACTCGGGGGTGCCTTGCTGGACAGGGGGTTTCCTGGCCAGGCCTCACAGGCTCTTCTGTGGCTTGTCCCTCAGGTGAGTGGGGGTCAGGCTTTCTTGGGAGCTACAGATGCCCCTGAGTGTGGAGCAGCATCTAGTTCTTGACTGTTGACTTATTTTCAACTGGAAGCTGATTTCAATGACCCTTAGGATCATTTCCTTTACAAGGAATCATCCGGCCGGTTGTAAATCTTGGTGGTCCATCCTGAAACCTGGAGGAAGCAGGAACCGGTTGTGAGTGGTGTCTGTGGGGGAAGTGCTGTCCCATTGCAATGGCACCACTGGGCTTGGGGCAGGGAAGGGGCGCAATCTGATTTACCTGTGGGAAGGTGCTTCTGGCTGCCACACTGGGGTGGACTGTAGTGGGCAATGGAAGCATGGAAGTGAGTTAGCGGGGAAAGATGAGGTAGGCTGGGACCAGGACATAGCAGGGCAGTGACAATTTTGAAGTTTACTGGAACCCTGACATCCTGGAGACCTGCAGGATGGTTAATGCCCCATCCCCCACCCCACCCTTTGTGTTACTTTCCAAGACAGCCTTAACTTCCCTTTAGCTTTTCTAAAGCTTAGATGGACTTCTCGACTCTAGGCTCCTGCCTTCCCTCACCTTGGCCTTACTGAATCCAGATAGAACCTGTTCTACCTGCCTCCACAGTACACTCAGGAACCCCATGTGATGGACACACCCACTGCCTGGCCTCCCCTCCCAGGCCTTAAAATCTCCCCTGCCTTCTGCTTCAGAGGAGTTGAGTCCCCTCTCTCCCTATTGTGATAGCCTTCAGGTCTATCTCTATCACAATAGACTTCTGGTCTCTTTCTGTCTCTCTATCGCAATAGACTTCTGGTCTCCCTCTCTTTACAGCACCCTTCTGGTCCCTCTCTCTTCCCTATTGCATATGGCTTTGAATAAAGTCATCCTTGCCCATTTAACACCGTGCAGTGCAATTTTTTCTTTGAAAGCAGGTATGAGAAGTGTATTAGGTACAAGATCATATGTCCTATGTTTGAAAGCAGAGCCATCGGGGTATGGACAGTGAGATGAAAGCCAAGTCAAGTTAGAGCAGGTCCTCTCCTGAGGGAGGAGCTGGGATTGAGAGAAGGCATGGAGGCAGGTGGGAGTGTGGGCCTGTGGTTCAGGGGTGGTCCAGACTGGGGTTGTGATGTGGGGTCGCCTGCGGAGTGGAGGCACTGAAAGCCAAGCCAGTGTGAGGTCACATGAGGTCACAGAGAGTGAGTGTGGAGAGAGAGGTATGTGCCTGCTGAGGCTGAACCATCTCTGCTTCAGTGCTTTGGGTGACAGCCCACGTTTCTGGGTGATAAACCCACCCACCCTCCTAGCTGACAGCTCTCAGCATTGCTTGTGAAAGATTTAGGATGCTTGCAGCTCTAAGACCTGCTCTCCAAGGAGACACCACTATTCTCTGTTGGCCTCTGCAGCCTCAGTTGACACCCAGAGGCTTCCGTGGCCCTGCCTTCACCCAGGGCCTGGTGCCTCATGCTCACTCAGGGAAGCTAGGACACCTCCACCGGTGCTCCCTAGGGCAGCCTCCCTGTCAGCTCAGACCTTACTTTCCTTCCCCCTGTGATTGATTGGTCTAGGGATCGATTCTGAATGCTGAGAACAAATACCTGCTTTTACCTCCCCTCAGTCCTGCTGCTATGATCTGGGCAGAACCAGCTGGGTGCTGGCAGGGTCTTTCCTCCTGCATGCTGTCTGGACCCTCTGCAACTCTAGGAAGGGAGCTCCCAACATCAAGTTCAAGGGGAGATGCCTTTCTGACACTCTAACAATCGCTGGAATCCTGCCAGGTTTTAGTCTGTTTCATAATTAGTTCATGCCTTTTTCTACTAAAGTGTTTTTGGCTTTCCTTCTAGTTTCTGGATGCTTTTTAAAAATTATTATTGTTGTTGTCATTATTTAGTTTTTCCCTTTTATGTCTTTATTATACCCCTCAAGCTTTTCCAAGATTTCTCTAAGGAATTTTAAACAATTCTCTAAACGCTCCCTCATCTCTGCAACATCCTTTCTAGCACTCCCTCTCTTTTGCTTCTCCTTGGGTGGTCTGGTCTCCACTTTGCAACACAGCTTTTCCCATTCTCTTGGGTGGGAGCCATTGTTCTCTGATGCTATGTCTTCATATTTCTTGGTTTCATTCTTGCTTTTGCTGGAATCTGTTAGCAATAACTTTCTAAGAAGGTGAGATTTAGAGTTAATTTTTAAAATCATTGTATTTCTAAACATTTGTTTACTTGGTCCACACATTTTCTGAGAGTGTGGCTAGGTAAAGAATTGTAGACACATTACTGCTTGGAATCTTGCAGATACCCTAGTTCGTCTCGGGGTCCTGTGATGTTGAGATTCATGTCACTGTCCTGCTTCTGTCTTTCTGGGTGGAGTGTATTTATTCTCTGAAAGGACCATACTTTCCTGTGACTCCAGGAAATCTCCTTGTATTGCACTCTGTATAATTTTCCTGCCCGCCATTTTTCTTGTTATGTCTTTCTGAAACTTTGATTGGTCAGTTGTCAGAACTGCTAGTTGGATCCCTTATGTGGCTTATCATTATTTTGGTAATTTTCCCCTCTACATTCTGGGCAATGTTCTTGTTTTCATCTTCCAATCTTTCTATTAAACTGTGCATTTTGGCATTGGAACTCAAGAATATGTTCTTGCTCTTTCTTTTTTTTAATGGCAGTCTGTGTTATGGAGGTCTTATTTTCTCAAATCTCCTTAGAATACTAATCGGGTGCCTCTCTCTCTTTTTGAAATTATTTGTAGAGAATATAGCTATTTCTTTTGCGTTTGTGCCCCCTTTTTATCTTGGCCTTTCTCTTCTAGAATTTCTTCATGGGGTGATCCCTGCTCGTGTTTGAGAAGGCGGCACAAGAGACAACCTGTGTGTCTCTGTGAAGGGCAGGTCCACGGCTGGGAACCCCTTCAGGGTGATGTTTGCCATTATTTTGGAGCAGGTCAGAGCTAGTGCTCCAGGGCACAATACCCCTAGTTTTTATGTCACTTACTCAATTCCTTAGGAACAAGCCCTCCAGGTTTGGCCTCAGGGTCCATGACAGTCTGGACTGTTCTTTGGAATAAGGGTAAAGAGAAAGAACTTTCTAAAGCACAAATCTGAGCTTCTCTCCCTGTTTTGAACCATGGAGGTGTTCTGTGGTGGACTGAATTGTCCACCCCAATTTTGACATGTTCTTATTCTCAATCAGCCTTCCTGTGGGTATGAACCCACTGTAAATAGGATCTCGTGAGGATGTTATTTTAGTTAAGGTGTGGTCCAACTGAATGAGGGTTGAAGCCTTAATCCAGATTATGGGGGACCTT
>PVKH010040444.1:0-11064 GCA_004027955.1 Chaetophractus vellerosus | reverse complement strand
GACCTTGCCATGCCCGTGGGGGCTCAGCCCTGCCCGTGGCGGCTTTTTGCCTTGCCCACGGCGGCTCTGCCCCGCCCACAGCGGCTTGCCTTTCTCAAGGCCGTCTGCCCGCTCGGAGAGGTCCCCGGGAACCGAACCCGGGGCCTCCCATGTGGTACACCGGCGAGCTCTTTATCCACTGAGCTATCTAGCCGGGCCCTGTCTTTTTTTTTTAAAGATTTATTTTTATTTTATTTATTCCCCCCACCTTGTTGTTTGTGCTTGCTGTCTGCTCTCTGTGTCTATTTGCTGTGTGCTCATTTTCTCTTTAGGAGGCACTGGGAACCAAACCTGGGACTTCCCATGTGGGAGAGAGGTTTTCATTCACTTAACCCATCTCTGCTCACTGTTCTGTTGTTTCTCATTGTATTTCCTCTTTGTGTCTCCTTTCTCTGTCATCTTGTTGCATCAGCTCACCATGCCAGCCCATTTTGCCAGCTCATTGTCTTGCTTGTCTTCTCCAGGAAGTCCTGGGAATGGAACCCAGGACCTCCCATGTGGTAGGTGGGAGCTCAATCACTTGAGCCACATCCACTTCCCAAGGCTCTGTTATTTTTTATCCTGCCATGTGACAAATAGGAGAAGGCTCAAAGAGCTGAGGTCCCCTAGGAGAGATGATCCATTTTGTCTGATAGCTTACAGCTGAAATTGGTAAGAGTACAGAACTGAGACTGATAAGGAAGGCCCAGAAGTAAACAAGCTCTTTGCCAGGAGAGAGGGAACTACAGGATCACGTAAGCATTAAGCATCAAGAGGCTGGGCATACAGAGCTCAAGAGGAAGAGGAAACCCAGAGGGGAAAGAGAGACTAGCAGGGATGGCCTGCCATTGTGCTTCAACACATAGCCGCTGACTTTTGTAAGAAAGTACCTCTTACGGTGTCTTGAGCTGGATTTTCCAACAGCTTTGGGATTATAATTTTTTACCCAAAATAAATACCCTTTATAAAACCCAACATATTTCTGGTATTTTGCATTGGCAGCCCTTTGGCAAACTAATACAGTGAGCTTTTAGAAATCATCACATATTTGCTTTTTCTCCTAACCTACTGCTTGACATTTCTAAGACTCCTTTGCTGGGTCCCCATTTTCACACCTCATCATAACTGTATGAGTTTCCTTGCCATTAGATTCAGTTAATAACCTATGTTTCAATTAGAATTGTTTGGTTTTCAAGACATAGAAAGTCAATTCTATCATAGAGAAATGAGGACTTTATTGTCTCAATTGTTGAAAACATGAGAGTACGGAGATACAGATAGGCCCCAAGACTGACTAGAAACTGGTATTCGGTGACACTTCCACTCTACCTACTATTATCTCTCTGTATGCTGACTTACTCTCTAACTACATCATTTTTATTTTTCTAAGCTCTGAGATCACTTTTTACTCTCAGCTTCAGTGCTAATTATGCATGATTCCTTCCCCCAAGATCTGTGAAAAAAGCATGTCCTAAAAAAGGAATCACATGGTTTGTCCTGGACTCTGGAAAGAGGAACATTTGGAAAACATGACTAAAAGAATAAGGAGAAATTTAACAAAGACAAGGTTGCAGTTTAAGACCAAAACAAAACAAAATGGGAGAGGAAAGGGAAATATTTTTCATTCAATGGTAAACTCTATTAAATTTTAGTTTTTCTCATCATTTTGAAATGTGCCTTCTGAAATAATAAAATAAATTATAGCTTCTTCTAATTTATTTCACTATGCATCATGCATATGTTTAAGCATTTAAAAAACAACTCATATGATCCTAATCAATTGTTAAGGGGTAGACATTTATGTATTTCTCATTAGCACATCAGAAAATCCAGAAAGACACCCAGTTGTTATTAGAGCTGGAGTTAAAATCCAGGCTGGTTGACTCCAAATGCATGTTTTATCTATTAAATTTCATTGAAGGTACTTATCTGATAATGCCTCTTCCTTTGTTTATGGTAGCAGGTCCTTCTTAGTGGTTAAAGCGTAGGTTTTGTTGTCTGATACTCCTGTGGATTCAAATATGAGTCCAGTGCTTCTTAACCATGCAAACAAGTCAGCTTTTTTAACCTGTTCTCTGCAACTTAAATTATGATTGGAAAATTGGGGAAGTGGAGTAATAGTATCTACAGTTGATGAAGAAAATAAGATAATGGACTCATAGGCTTTCTTGCCATATATATATATATATAGTTCACTATTTACTTTTACTATTGTGAACGTTAAGATATAATGGTAAACTTTCCCCAAGCTGGTGCATTTAACTGTCTCAATCTGATTTTCTCAAAATAAGAATTAAATTATCTCAGTTATGGGGGTAGACTTGCACACCTGTGAATTTTTAAAGAATGGCATTTTTAAAAAGCAGGCTTGATATATTAAATTTTGAAAAATTTAATTTGAGGAAGCCAAGAGGGTAACAGCCATGTGGATTTTAATGTTTAAATCATCAGAATATTGGGAACCAGTTATTAAAATGTTAATCTGAAAAAAAAGATAAAAAATAAAGTTAATCAGTTAGACTGCACAACAAATATCAATTTACCACCCAATTGGAACTATTACTAATGCATTTTTTATACACATGGTTACAGTTTATTACAGCAAAAAAAAATCCAGGTTAGGAGAGTCCAGGAACAGCCTTCTAGTTGTCTTCTCCCAGTGGAGTCATGTGGACTGTGCTTAATTCTCCCGGCAATGATGCTTTGCCAAGAAGAGAAGCACATCCGAGACTTGATGTTCAGAGTTTTTAGTTGAGAGTTGGTCACATAGACAAGGAGCACTTAGGTGAATGACCTTAGTTACTCTGTCTCCAGCATCTCCAAGATCAAACTGATCTAGTGTGGCCCAAAACCCCCACCATAAACCATGTTGTCAGCATAAACTAACTGGCTGGCCCACAGCCCAGGTATACTAACACAATTTTATCAGACAAGACATTCAAGGGCTCAGAAGTTGTTTCCCAGGAACTAGCCAAAGGGGCAATCCTTTCTTGGGCATATGCAGGGTTCAAGCATTCCAGACCTGCTGTGTAAACCCTTTACTGCACAAGTAGTTTAGTGGTTTTTAGAAGGAAATGAAATTAAATCAGTGCATTCTATCTGCCATTTTAAGAGGAACCTCCATTTACCCATTTATGCACATTTATCTGGTTTCAGTCTGTTGCTACTTCAAACCATGCAGTAAAGACTTTTGCATTTGTTTTAATTTTTAATACAATTTTTATTACAGAAGTAGTAGGTTTATATAAAAATGCAGAAAATACAGAATTCCCATATATACCTTATATTATTAAGACCTAGCATTATTGTAACATCTGTGCTGCAATTGATGAAAGAATATTTTTATATTTGTATTATTAACTATGCTCCATAGCTTATGTTAGAGTTCACTATTGTGCTGTACAGTCCTATTAATGTTTTTTATAAATTTTTATTCTAGTATTATATGTACCATCTAAAATCTCCATTTTAAGTACGTTCAAATAAATAATTTCATGCTGTTACATTTACAATGTTGTGCTTCAATCATCATCACCCATTACCAAAACTTTCCTATCACCCCAAACAGAAATTCTATACAATTTAAGCATTAACTCCCCATGCCCTACCTTCACCCGAGTCCTTGGTAACCTGAGTTCTTGTTTCTAACTACAAATTCCTTCAATCTATCAAATTTCAGTGAGATCACACGATATATGTCTTTCGTATCTGGCTTATTTTACTCAATATGATGTCTTCAATATTCACTCATATTGTTCATGCATCAGAACTTCATTCCTTTCTAAAGCTGAATAATATTGCATCGTGTGCAGATACCACATTTTGTTTATCCATTCATCAGTTGATAGACACTTGAATTGCTTCCATCTTTTGGCAATTTTCACTAATTCCAATACAAACATTGGGGTGTACATAACTGTTTGAGTCCCTGATTTCAATTCCTTTGGATATATACCTAGAAATAGAATTGCCAGGCTGTGTGGTAATTTTACACTTACCTGGAAAGGAAACCTCAAACTGTCATCCACATCAGTCGCACCATATACATTTCCACTAGCAATGAGCAAGTGTTCTTATTTCTCCAAATCCTTCCAACATGTTATTTTCCTTTTTATAAATAGTAGCCACTCTACTGGATGTGAAATTGTATTTCATTTTAGTTTTGATTGGTATTTCTCTAATATTCATTGAACATTTTTTCATGTGCTTTTTGGCTATTTGTATATCTTCTTTGGAAAAATGCTCATTGAAGTCTTTTGCTCATTTTTTAATTGGGTCCTTTGTCTTTTTGTTGTTGATTTGTTGGATTTCTTTATATATCCCTGATATTAAACCCTTATCAGATACACGATTTCCAAGTATTTTTTTCCATTCTGTAGGTTGTCTTTTTAATTTCAAGATGAAGTCCTTTGATGCATAAAATTTTTAATTTTGATAAAATCCCATTTATTTCTCTCATCTTTTGTTACTCATACTTTTGGTTTAAAAATCTAAGAAATCACTGCCTAACACAAAGTCTTAAGATAATTTTCTTCTATGAGATTCATAGTTTTGGTTTAGCTCTTTGCTCTATTTTGAGTTGATTTTTATATATGGTTTAAGGTTTACTTCACATTTATTCTTTTGCATTTGGATACCTAGTTTTCCAGCACCATTTTTTGAAAAGATTACTCTGTCAATTATGTAATCTTGGCACCTTTGTAAAAATGTAATTGGCTATAGATATGAGGGTTATTTCTGAACTTTCAGTTTTATTCCATTGGTCTATATGTCTGTCCTTGTACCAGTACCATGCTGCTTTGATTACTGTGTCTTTGTAATGTTTTAAGATCAGGAAGTGGTGTGAGTCCTCTAACTCCTTTCTTCCTTTTCAAGACTTATTTTCCACACAAATTTGATGATCATTTTTTTATTTCTTCAAAGAAGGCTGTAGTAATTTTGATAGGGATTGCATTGAATATATAAATTTTCTTGAGTAAAATTTACACCTTAACAATACTTAGTCTTCCAATCCATGAACAAGAAATGTTCTTCCATTTATTTAGGTCTTCTTTGGTTATTTTGGCAATGTTTTGCATATGTCCTTTAAATTTCTGGTTAAATTTATACCTAGATATGTGATTCTTTAGTTAATATTACACATGGGGTTTTTCTCCTGATATCTTCCTCAGATTGCTCATTACAGTGTGTAGAAATACTACTGATTTTTGCATGTTGCTCCTATACCCCCACCACTCTGCTGAGTATGTTTATTAACTTCAGGAGTTCTTTTTCCATTTTTGGATGTCTTTTTATTTATTTTCCTTACATAGTTGCTCTGGCTAGAACTTCCAGTACAAGGTTGAAAAACAGTGGTGTCTTGTTCTTGATATTATTGGGAAAACTTTCAGTCTTTCAACAATGATTATGATTTTAGATGTGGGTGTTTCATATATGCCCTTTATCATATTGAGGAGATTTCTTTATATTCCTAGTTTTATAAGTTTTCATCAAGAAGTGATGCTGGAATTTAACAAATGTCTTTTCTTTATCAATTTAGATAAGCATTTTTTTCCTTCATCTTATGAATATGGTATATGGCATTAATAAATTTTCTTATGTTGAACTTCTCTCATATACCTCAGATAAATATCACTTGTTCATGGTATGTAACTCATTTAATGTACTGATGGATTTGGTTTTCTAAAATTTTATTGATGATATTTGCATCTATAGTGATAAGGGACATTGACCTATATATTTTTTTTCTTGTGGTATTTTGATTTTACTGTTCCTTAACTGAATGAGGTGTAAAGTGACCTTCTCTTCCTCTTGACTTTCAGTTCAACCATGAGAATTCCTTTGGTCATTAGAATAAGGCAAAAATGAGGGCAGGTCATTTCTGAGCCTAAGCCTCTAATTTTACCACTTGTACCTTTATGCCTATGCCATTTATATGAGGAAAATATGTCAGGGCGGACTCATATGTCCCAGAAGGGGTAATAGTGACACATGGACCAAAAACATACCCAATCTCTGTAGCCTGACTTAGTCTAACCAAGACCATTAGTTCCTTACAGCTAAACTCAATTCATATCATTCAACAGTCAGCCTATTCACAAATTCTTGGCAGTAAAACAGGTAATAATACTTGCTTTAAACAACTAGTTTGAGAGCTGTATCATTTTTTGTGAAAAATAGCATGGGCTAAATCTCTACTTTTTAAGGTATTCCTAAAACACATGCATAGAAATATATGCTATGCAGGGTTATATGTGTGTGTATATGTATTTAATCTCTCAAAATATATTGTATATGTATATACATATACATGAATACTTATGTATATATATACATGCACATCCATAAAAAGAGAGAGAGATTGAGAGTTTAATGGTATATTTTATATTGAAGAATTGGAAATAAATGCACACATACAAACACACACCTAACAGAGCTTAGAAACCTCACTAGAAGCTTGGAGACATCTGAGAATATAAAATATATTATATCAGCATGGCTAGTTAGTCTTCTCTACATAAAGTTATATCAAAATTGCAATGTATCCCACATTTAGCAGATTTGGCTGGCTCTCTAATTAAAGGATTTCTCTTATGTTGATTGGAAGTTTGCACAATTTAATAGACGCTATCTGCAACTGACCAATAATGATTATGGCTCTGATATTAAAAATTATGTCCTTTACATTTAATCTCAATCAATCATTTAATAGATAATATATCAAAACTATGTTTTGAAAGGTTACTACACATGAAATTTGGTTGAAATATTTTAACTCATATATTTAGGAAATTCCATTAAGACCCTCCTTTGATTTTCTTTCTGTGACTGAACTAATCAAGTTAAAGATACCAAATTAAAAAGGTTTATATGGGTTTGAGACTTTTATCCTTGCCCCTTATGGGCTGTGTGGAAGGATCAGATGATTTGACTAATTCATTATATTTACAAATCAATGGTGATAGAATGAATTGTAGATTGATGACCAGGTCTTTAAACAGAACACATTTTATTTAATTCTTCTATCAGTTTTTGCTGGCTAATTATATATGCAAGGAGTGTTATTCTTTTATTTCAAAGACTTGTCAATGTGTGGGATGGCAGTACAGAGGAAAAGCACACTTCTTTTTAATTGCTCCCAGCACTGAACACTCTTTTGTGCATAGCTGGGATCTGAAATAATCTGATCCTCACTGCCTCTATCTAAACAAATTTCGACAACGCAGTAAAACCATATAAACAGAAAAATGCAAAAGAACCAGTGCTTCAACATGGTTCCCTTCCCACTAAAAAATAAGAGAGATACTAAAATGAAAACATAGATACTTATGGGTTGATTTCAGTGATTGTTAGAGAGGAGACTAGAACTTTGTTCTTTTGAAATTTATATTTGGTGCAATTAAATATAGTGATTCAAATGGGAAAGTTTGTTAAGTAAATATGATCTAGTTCACTTAGAGTACTGTAATTATTTCTTTTCAAAAATTAAGCTGAAAAAATAATGCCTAATACCCATAGTAAATATTTCATGATATGATTAATTTTGACATCCTCCAGCTATATTTTCTGATTATAATTTTTTATTTGTGAAGTTTTCTAAAAATCAAACCCTTACATCATTCACTTATTCGAAGTATTTTTAATTGAAACTAATGTGATTATCTATAGGAAAAGTATATAGAGATATAAGTTCAGTCATTTATTGAACTTATTTATACAGAAACATGTGAAATAATTAAAGCTTAATTTATAACTGCTATAAGTTATTGGGTGTTATATGAATTTTTAAAAATAAAACTACTCTGAAACATTATTTTCTCTTGAAACATTTTCTGCAGGCTTTAATAGGATATAAGGGGAATCCAGGCATTTTTTACATTTCAAGATTTAGTCAAATACAATTTGTTATGTTTCAACCTAAAATTAAGAGAAAAGCAATATTTGAACTTCCCTTCACCCTCACCAGCTCTGCTTACTTATGGGAACAGTTCTAAGTCTCATACTCATTCTTATTGATTCTTATTGTCTTTTTCAGCATCATGTTCTTTCAATATTTGGTGACTTTTTCTATTTTTCACCATTAATTTATGCCTCTACAACCACTTGCTCACTTAGCAACTGAACTGTAATTGGCAACTCCAGCTGTTACCAGATCCATCCTTAGCAGTGTAGCAGAATTAATAGGTCTCAAATCCACACCTCTAGTTACTGCTGATCCTTAACCCATTCTAGTTGGATGTATTCTTAAAGATTAACAAACATTTAATGTGACAGGAAACAGGTGATTTTTGAATTTCATATATGGAAAAATAACACTTAGTTGTAATTATGTATGCAAATATCCATTTTTAATATTTTAAGAGATTAAATCTCCAAAGCCTTTGCATCAGATTATATCCTGTGGTCTCTTTTCTGGTTTTTAAGTTTTAGGGTAATTGTTTACTTTCTCCTGTTCACTCTTTTGTAATTTTTAATGATCATGTATATTTGTGTCCATGTAGGCGTGTACTTAAAAATGGTAACTATTATAGAAAATATCTTCTCAGCAGTATTCTTTGGAACATAATTTTGGGTTTTGATTGTCATAATCAAAACTCAGTTATTTGAAACGTATTCATTTGTTCTCTAAAATAATTGTTTTACATAAGTTATACTTTTTTATTATGCCCAGAAATAATATTGAGGATAGAGACATTAAATTCTCCTTGTATCATTTAGAATGATTTTATATATGTGCAAGCACCAAACCTGGCTCAAAATGGTTTACTCAGTAGTTAAGTTTGCTAAGCTGCCAAAATGTAATATACCAGAAATGGATTGACTTTTACAATGGAGATTTATTAGGTTGTAAGCTTATAGTTTAAAGGCTGAGAAAAATGTGCAAACAAGGCATCATCAGGCATTGCTTTCTCCCCAAAGATTGGTTGCTGAAAATCCTGCCCTCCTCTTCCACATGGCAAGGCATATAGTAGCTTCTGCTGTTCTCCCCTTCTTTTCTGGGTTTCATTGCTTTCAGCTTCTGGCTTCCGCTGTCTTTCTTTCTGCTCCTGTGGCTTTCTCTCTGTGTCTCTCTCCATATTCATCCTATTTATAAAGGACTCCAGTAAAAGGATTAATACTCACCCTACTGAAGTAACCTAATCAAAAGGAAGTCCCACCTACAACAGGTTTATGCCCACAGTAACGGATTAGCCCTGAAGATATGATTTTCTGGGGTCCACAAAAGTGTCAACCTACCACAGTCAGTAATACAATTTATTGACTCAGTATTTTAGGACAGGATTCATTATTGTTTTGGGTCAGTATCAATATCAAAGATAGGATATTTTTAACTTCTTCTCCTTTGCCATCAGTCCAAAATTAGGTCTTTGTGGATGCAAGATGATTACATACAATTTCAAGACAATGAGATAAATCACCCAGTGTAGGGGAAAAAAAAATCCCATCTAACCAGTGAAGAAAGTACTAGTCGTCACTGTATCACCTGGTTTACCTACTCAACCTGGGCCTATCACTGTGGCGATGTAGTTACAATTATTCTGAGTTGCTATCAAAGCCAGCACAGCCTTTGCATTCTGGATTTGACCCATCACAAGCACATAGGAGGCAGGGATATAAAAGCATGGTAAATTATGTAGTTATAGTACCCTTAGATCTAATAATAGCTGAGGTATATGGAAATCTCGTATATTTTTTATATAACATTTATGTAAAGCTTCTTTGAAAATAAAGGAAAAAAAGAGGAGGCCAAACAACTCCATGAAACAGAACAGGCAGGAACAAAAGATTTAGAGGAAACAAACAAAACTTTTTTCTATAAAGAGAAAGCTAAATAATGAAAATAAACATCCTGATTTCAATGAAACCTAACAAAGAGCACTGAATGAAAGCAGGAAAACAAGAGTAAAAGTTGAGGGAAATAAAGAAATATAAAGGACCAAAGAGAAACTGGTTGAAATGGAAGACAGGCAATGGCAGTTGAATTTTGTATTATCAGTTTCCTTGAAGAAGAAAATAAAAATAAGGGGCTTGAACAAATATTTAAAACTTTAATCCAAGAAAATTTTCCAGAAAATAGAAGTGGCCCAGACATATGCATGCTGTCTTGTTATATTTGGGTAGAGCCATGATATTCCCTCTGACCAATGATCTGTATTTTGTGAAACTTTGGGAACAAATCACTTAATATATTTGTGAAACTCTATGACTTCTTCTGTCCCAGTGAACGTGAAGCACCGTACTAAGATAGAAGTGCAAAATAATCAATGCTTGTTGGAATATCTAGCTAACACATGGACGACTGTTGACTGAAGATTCCTTGGATTCCATTTGAACTTTGAAGGAGTGATAAATAAATTGTTTTGATATAACCTTTAAATCCTGATGATTCTTGCAACGTAATCTAACTTATTTTTGATGTTAAAAATATGAAATCAAGATATGATTTTGTGAAATGATATGTGTAAATGAAACATTATAAAATAAATATAAAAATATAGATTTGATAAATATCTGTCCTATTCCATCATTATATTTTTTATGAAGCCCAGTGACATTTTTTAAAAGTTCTTCAGATATACAGTCATGACCAATGACCTTTACTGTGTTGAAATGGCATCTGTACATTGTGGAAATGTTTTGGTGAAAACCTGTTTTAAAAACCAAATATATGGAAAATTTCTCATTGCAAAACTTGTTATATTCCCCTCCATAGAACAGAATGTACTATTTCAGTGTGATTCCATATCATCATGCATGATTTGCACCTGTTGATGTTTACCAAAGTCTTCATTTCTGTCTATGATGATTACTTTGTATAGTTTGCATTTCTTTTATTTGAATTTGCATCTTATTCTGAAAAAATACTTGCTTTCTGAGCTAGGGTTCTCATTAAAGTTTTCATGGCTGATTGCAGTTGATGTTCACTGTGTAATCACAAGGCTTAGTCACATAGCATGGAACAAGTATGGCATCTAGTCTTTCTAAGAAAGTAATTAAGTAAAATTTAATGTCTTTACAAACAAGATATACTTTTCTTTTAAAAAA
>PVKH010040443.1:0-11065 GCA_004027955.1 Chaetophractus vellerosus | reverse complement strand
CACGGACAGGGCAAGAGCCGCCACGGGCAGGGCAGGTCGCCCGCGGATGGAGCGCAGCCAGCCACCCGTGAACTGAATCAAGCGCCGGCCGTGAACGGACGCAGAGACCGCCCACAAGCGGGGAAAGCCGCGCCTGCGCAGTGACCACTCTCGGCGCGTCGCCGCAGCGGGGGGAAGGGGAGATATGTAATAAAATAAAATAAATCTTTAAAAAAAAAAAACCTAATTCACGAACTGAGTTGTTATTCCCAAAGGTTTGTCTAATTTGTTCACTGAAACACGCCTTTAACTTAGTTTTGTGTTTCTTGGCCACTGAGGTGAACCTGAAGGATTATATCATGCTGAACATGATTTCTTTGAGAAAATTAAACTCTTTACTGCTAAATGATAGGAGCAGTTTATTATGTGGGTTCCTTTATAGGGAACAGTAAATGTTAGAAGATACAATGTAAAAGAATTTAATTTCTATGTGGGCTTTTCGATGAACTCCTCTGCCCCCTTCCTCATAGGTCAGACTTTCATAATCACCTGTCTTTTTATTTGTTTCAACAAATATTTATTGATAAGCCTCAGGCGCCAGGCCCTGTAGGTACAATGGTAAGTAACGGTAAGCAAAAGAGAGAGAAGGTCTCTGCTCTCATAGAGGTCATAGTCCAGTAGGGTATTAATCAATGTTAAGGACATTAATTGAGTAGCCACACCAAGATGTAATTACAAATTGACATATGCTATTAAAAAAAGAGTTTAGGGAGCTTTAAAAAACACACACACACATCTAAGAGCAGGTCAGAGTCCAAGTGGCTAAGGGTGGGGTGGGTTGGGGGGAGGGAAAGGATCGAATTTCTTACATCCCATTTCTACCTGGATGCTGAACACAAGGAGAGGGGCTCAATTCAGTTGGCTGTTGAGCATGAAAATAGAACAAAGTTTAACAGGAATTCTGAATAAAACATGTATCTGTGGTTTGAAGGATATTAACTTTAGGCAGGAAGGCACTATTAGAAATGTGCATTTCTCTCTCTCTTTTTTTTTTTTTTGGAAAAGAATGAAATAGACAACACAAGTGGTAAATCACACAAGTTCTGAAATTCCATCTGATTGGGAGGCAGTCTGAAGGGTTAATCTCTAATGCCTGATTTGACGTATTCTTTTGTGCAAGAAGACTAATTATTAGCAATGTTCACCATCTTAATAGGGGCAATGCAGAGAAGGTGTGGGCCCTTTTACGTAAGAGTTGACAAATAGACAAATAAATTAGATATGACTGCGTTGCCAAAACTGATAGCTAAGGCCCTGCGCACAATGAGTGCCATGTCCTAGTTGTTACAATATAACATTCAATCTTTGAGGTCAAGTGGTTGAAAGGAAAGGCAATTATATTGATGTTCATTAAGGAGATTTATGATGGAGAAATTCATTTACAGGTAGTTATTATTCAGTTGCAAGCTCCAAAATGCTATACTAAATATCCCATCAGCTGCCGAGCTCTTTAAGCTTTATTCAATAACATTGGGCCAATTTTTTATTCTTGTCTGCCAAACCTCTCGGTTCCATCTGCTGATCTATAATGTTATAGATGTTCTGCAATATTTGATGCTTCCCAGAACTACTGATAATTTTAACAAAGTTTAAAATCCTACCTTACAGCCCAGCCTGCAGGGCTATTTCATTTCAGATAGAAATGGGGCTTCAATGGTCAGGAAAGGAAATACCTCAATTTTTCTGTGAAAATCAGAGACATTTTCCATTTACTTTTATCACTTTCTGCCCAAAAGGTGGATTAGAACTTACCTCCATGATTAAGTGCCATAAAATACTCTTTGATATCTCTTAAGTTCTTAAGCTTTATAATTCTATTAAACACATTCTCCAGTAAATCATTAATACTTTCATTAATCTGTTTTTTTAATCATAGTAAAACTGATGGAAATATATGGGTGTCCTTATGGATTTGCCTTTTCTAGATATTTCATATAAGTGGAATCATACAGGATTTGTGCCTTTGAGTCTGTCTTACCTCACTTAGCATAATGTTTTCCAGGTTCAACCAT
Organism: Chaetophractus vellerosus; assembly: GCA_004027955.1. Taxonomy (NCBI): domain Eukaryota; kingdom Metazoa; phylum Chordata; class Mammalia; order Cingulata; family Chlamyphoridae; genus Chaetophractus; species Chaetophractus vellerosus. The sequence continues at coordinate 9,014 of PVKH010040443.1, read as the reverse complement.
ATTGTGGCATAAGGGGTATTCTACTTCAGACTTTTCTCTCTTTGCCTTGCTCTGAGCTTATCCTCCAGAGAATTCCACAAGGAGAGAAAGAGAGAGAAAAAAGAAAAAGGAAAGAACTGCCTGTGCAGTCATTTCCCAAGCAGCAAATGGCACTTTGGGTGAGTGCCCTGACCTAGGAAGGGAGAAGAGGCCAAGGTGACACCGGTGCTATAGAAGTAGCTAAATGGGCTCTTCCCAGAAAAAGCAATTAGAGTAGATCGTTGGCAGCTTGCACTACCAAACATTGCCCTTTGTCGTAGAGACCTAGGAAGTCATTTCAGAATGCTGTGAAGAAATAGGCTAGAGAGTAAGCAAACGAAAACAGTAACTCTATCTCCAAATGCCTAGCGTTGGAGGAGGATGCCAAAGCACCTGCCTTGCTCTCTGCTTTTTCCCTGTTCCTTCTCCTCCTCCTCCCACACGCAATTTTTAATAAATTTGCCAGCATCACTGTGAGGTCTGCCAGAGAAACCTGGCCATGGCTAGTGAAGCCTGTCCTCAGACCTGAGACAGGGCAGGTGGCTGCAACTGTCCTGCTCTTGTCAGGGCCAGGAGAATGCTCCGGGACCAAGGGTTGGAGCAGCTTGCCTTGCCAACAGGGAAGGTGCAGAACTGCGGTCCGCAGTTCAAGGACTTTGGAGAAACTATTTGCTCGTGAGCTTAACTTTCATAAACCCCGTGGAAGGGGTAAAAGTCTTCATCCCCACGCTGGAGAGGAGCCGAGGATTTCACATGCAGACTTCATGAGCTAGAAGCTAAGGCTTCTTGTTAGCTGGTTAAGTGGGGAGCTTCTCCATATCTGCCGATGTAAAGAATGTTGATATTAATTATTTAACTCTTTGGATATACTTCTAAGATATTAATGGCTATCTATTTTAAAAAGCTCACATTTTATAAATACGCTTCCACAACATCTCCTCAAGTGAACTGTCTTGAGCTTGACCTAAATTACTAATTAAACTTTTCTGTTGATCCAATTCCCACTGCAGTTCTTCTCCTTATGCTTTTATAATCTGAAATCTCCGACCGAGGGCGTGCATCTCCACAGCCTCCCCCCCATTTTAGGTGTGCTTCACATTGTTAAGCACTCACAGACCACATAAAATATGGGTGAGCTCAGAATATTTCTTATTCCGGTAGTTTATGTAGCACCAACACTTCAACACCTGTTCTTGAAAAATAGAACTTTCAAGGAAATCTGCTACACTTCCATTCAAAACATTCCCCAAGCACTCTAGCTGAGTAAGAGCCTAACACAGGACTTTCTGGAGAGCCGCGGGGGCTATCTCGATTGCCTAACAGCTCTAAACCTAATCTGAGGGATGGAAGAGCAATTCCCCAGCTCAGTCAAACCTAGCCACAGAGCCCCTCTCTCCCACCCCTATTCAGCCCCAACTCCTGGGACTTGGTGGTACAAGTGGAAAAGGCATCTTAAGTTCAATTCTTCTTCACGCTCGGTGGCTCCCAAGACCACACTGAAAAATGAAGGAACAGAACTGTTGAAAGATGTTTTTAGGGCTCTAGGAGGGAGATTACACAATGCAGATATTGCATAGGGCATTGAAACCAGGGATTTATACCGATGTAAATGAAAAGAGAGTAGTGAATCAATGCTTTGCCTTGCTTGGCCTGTCGCAAGGAGCATCACAGAAGGGAAGTCGTGGTACGGGCATTGGGTCAGCCAACAAGCTCACGTCAAGGCTCCCTAAGTAACTGCCAGCACGTAAGGGACAGTAACAACTTGTCTTTGAACTAGATTTAGGTTATTTATCAGCCTGAATTTATATATAATCCATCTCCAAACATAGAGACAACTGAAATGTTTTCAATACTTAAAGAGTTAATCTATTTCAAAAGAGAAGGAGGAAAAGAAGACAACAATGGTTTGGGGACAAGTTAACAAAAGGATTCATTCATTTGTTTAGTCACACTTTCATTTAACAAGTATGACTTGACACATAGGGCATGATGTAGTGAGCAGGTAAGTGGATCCCTGCCCTTCCAGAAGCCCCGTGGGAGCTACGGGCAAGTAAACAGTCCTAATATTACAGCAGGGCATGACTGGGCACTGCGCTGTTCTGTGAGAGCGCACAGGAGGGGCTCCAACAGCTCAGATTTTTGCTACTGCTGAGGAAAGCACAGCAGAAACCCTTGGGAGTCTCCAGGAAGTTCCAGGAAGGATGATCAGATTTATCTTGGGAAAAACTAAGACCACATTTTGATCTGTTTGGAAAGCATTCCTCCTGCCCTCGGGAGTCACCAGGAAATGCGACTCCCTTGGGAGTCACTTGGAAATATGACTCCCATACTCTCCATAGCTGTGGCAAAAATAAAAATAAAATCCTTCAGGCTCGCTTCCACAAGCACGGTTTCCAACCAGGGAGGGCCAGCCATGCCAGGGTCAGCCATCCTAGCCGCGGGGGTGGGGGAGCTACGCAAATGAGCAGAACGGGCCTGGCTGATGCCCCCTGCTGAGCCGAATTCTGGCTACACCCCTTACTAGCTCTGCAGCCTCAGACAAGCCACATAACCTCTCTGACCCTCTGTGTCCTTAGCTATGAGATGGGCGTCATGGGGGTTATTGTGAGGATCACAGGAGCAAAGAGCTTTGAACAGTGTCTGACCTGAAGCACTCAATAAACGTTAGCCCTTTGGGAAGACATCGAGAATTTTGCATACGGAAAGGGCCTTTGTTATCATTGCAATTCGGATACATTAAGCAGATATAATAGGAGGGTAAAGGCAAATATAACCCAAAGGGTTACTACTTATGGATCCAATGTGGAGGACAACCACTTCAGAGAAGCTTGCTTTCATTTCTCTGCTAAATAGCCTGAAGCCTTTTGATTTGCTCCCCTAGGGTGGTCAGACCTTCTCAGTTCTCTGACATCAAACCCTGGATTGCTGAGCGTGCACAGACAGATGTGTAAGGGTTAAAGGATACGGAGCCTGGAGCCAGGTGCTTGGAGCCAAGCCTGGACTCCACCACTAATAATGTAGGACTTAGGGCTAGTTCCTTGACCTCGGTTTCTTCATCTGTGAAATGGGATAATAATTGCCTACCCAGGTTTTTTTGTGCTCAGCCACATGAGCCACATGAGTGATATAAAAACAAGTTATTATTACAAAGAACAATACAAGGAATTGTTCAAATGCACTTAATCATGAAATACTGAGTCAAGACAGAAATATCTTGTCAAAGCTGTAGTCACTTGGCATTCTGCTCCTTGAAAACAAGAACTGTATTTGTTTCTTATTCCATTTCTTGCAAGAATGAGCGAACAAGGCATGAAGGAGGCACGAAGCATTATGTCAGCTCAAGGCAGTGGAAAGTGCACTAGATCTGGAAGTGGAAGCCCCGACCTGAGGCCTGGCAGTTAGAGGAGGGGAGTCTCCACTTGGGCATTTGGTTTCCTCACCTTTAAAACCGGGGAGTCGAATTAGAGGATGTCTAAGCGTCATTCCAAATCCAACATTCTCTATGTCTCCATACCCTTTGGAATTTACAAAAGGTGATATAATCTCAACTATAGAAGTCTTTTACATATCTAGTGTATTTCCAAAAAGGTTTATCGAGTTGAAGACAACATGTTCTGTTTGTGTTTTGTGAGTCATTACATAAGAATTTGAATCAGGGACAAAAGCAGCTGATAACTTTTCAAGCTCTTCGGTTGTGAGAATAAGACCAACAAGGACATGTTCCCATTCATTTTAAGTGAATTTTTGGATACTCTAAGAATAAAACATAATCCATAGGCATTATTCCTTAACACATAGAGAATGAAAGTAGAACTCATATCCAGGTGAGCTTAGCACTTCTCAGCTAAATGAAATTAAGCTGGTCAGGTTGAGTTTTGAAAACCTGAAGGTGGAAAGCATAAATCCAAGGGATTTTGTGGAACCAGCATCAGGACTGCATCTCCAGAGTGTGTTCCTAGAAGCAGTTCCCAGGATGACTTCTAGTCACTGGCCTACCTGAGGGCTGGGCTTGGACAGGGCTCCCAGCTGAGGCCTTCCTGCTTTCCTGAGCTTTATAAATTGGGGATGTGCATGTAGATTCATTTGGAACAAAAAGATTCTGCTCTGGAAAAAGAAAGGGGGTTTGAAATCAAAAGTCTGTGTTGAGTGTAGGTTTGGGGTGAAATAAAGTTTAAATTTTAACTCGGCTACTTTTTAGCAATGTGACCTTGGGCACGTGGTTTTATCTCTCCAAGCCACACTCTCCACATCTAATGACTGTTCTTACTTCGTCGGGTTCCTGCAGGGATTAAACGGTATAAAAACATATAAAGTGCTCAATCCACAATGCCTAGAACATGGAAAACACGAACATTGGTGGCTGGGCTTACTCGCCTAAATGAATGAGTGGTGGACAGCTGCAAGCGTGGAGACTCTACATGCCCTTTTGGTGAGCTGCTGATGCTCTCCTTGGAATGTCTCTGAGGCCTAGGACGCAGGGTTTAAGATTTCTGCAACCAAAATGTAGGTCCAAATCTCAGTCTTTTTAGTGAGCTCCTCCCGTCTCCCCCCTCCAAATTGTATGCTTTTCTTCCAAGAGCTATTCATGATTCCACTATGTGGGAACCAGACAAAGGTTCACTTTGTAAGACTGTCCTGCTAGGTTAAAAATAAATTATGCAGAAATGCATGGAACTTCAACAATAGAATATAGGAAAAATGGGTTGTTCTTTGCCGAAAACAAAGGCATCATATAGTGTGCGAATAGGTATGCAAATGCATAGGAAGGGTCTGGAAAAAAGGCAGATTGGGGAGGTGGTAGGGGATACTTTGGTATTGCTTTATGTTTTACGCATGTATTTAAATATTGGTTGTGTCATTTTAAAAAAAAGCAAAACTAAGAGCAAAGTCATGGTACAAACTGAAATGAACTTTTAGAATGGAATATACCACAGTCAAGGAGAGTAAGGAATGTATCCATCAGCCTGTCCATGACTTGGTAAGACACAGCTGCTTGGTTGGCCCTCCTTGGAAAGCTGGTTGCAGGGAGGCGAGGGCAAGTGGATTTCAGATCCAGCCCTAGCAACCCATACATCCAAGTCCTGGATGCAGGGAGCCACCTGCCAGTTATCTTGGGGGGGTGGGGGTGGGGGTAAACTTCTTTCTGTCCCATGTATTCAGATAAGACATCGGTACAGGGAATTGTCCTTCCTTGCAAAATTCAAGGTCTGCAGAGGCACAACAGAAGACTACTGGTAAATTATGCTTTTAAGCAGGACACCAGGCGGTTAATTCGTGTTTCTATTAGTATATTTCCATAGCAAAAGTGAGTGAAACTTGAAGAAAATCTACTTGACAGCCACTTGATTGATTTAGGGTACCTGGCTGAGGAGTTTTAAAATAAACCCTTCCCCCAAATAAGTAAATAAAAATGCATTAGAGGCTTTAAACTAAAAGCAGTACCCAAGGATGGGCTATGGTATTTTTATCAGCAAAACATTTGTTTTCTATCGGAAATTCGTTTCCACAAAGGGCCTGTCCCTTGGAACAGGGACAAGTTCAGAAGGCCCGTGGCGCTCTGGGGAGTTGCGCCACCCGCGAGAGCGGTGACCCGGGACCCCGGCCTCGGAGTAGCGGCCGCGACCGGGGGTGGGGGGTGTTCTCTGAGGCTTTTCGTGCAGCGTTTTGGCCCACGGGCTTTGGGGAAGGTTGGACTTCCCTGATGGGCACCTGGTCAAAGGCGGTGGGAGCCCTGGCCGACCCTCGGGCTGTGGGGGCGGCGCACCCCGGCCTGTCATTTGGTCACTTTGCGTTCTGCTGGGGGGTGGGGGGGAGTGAAGGGCTGAGTTTCAGGCGCAGCACTGAAAGGACCTGAAAGGAGGGAGGGAAGGATGAATGGAGAGGCCCATTTTGATGGAATGGCCCTCGGGATTAAACAAACACCTGCGGGGCAGTCGGGGCCGGAGGAGGCTTCGGCTGCTAAAGAAACAAGTCTCCACCGGACAATCCGTCCTCAGTTCCTGAACAAGCATTCATTTCTTACCTCCCACTTCGTGCACAAACGTGTAAATTTACGTAGACCACTAGTGTTGCCATTACAGTGAACCAGTTTATTGTGAAACAATAAATAAATAAAAATAAAAAAGAAAAACCTTTTTTTCCTGCCCATGTACAGCCAGCGTCACACTGTTAAGGAAGCCCGAGGAACTGAAGAACGAGTGCTGTGTTCAGCAACCCAGCCCTGGAGTACCGCTCAGACGCAAGGCCGCCCACGGCTCGCTCTCGCGGAAAGAAACCCATGCAACTTGAAATAGAGGCTTTAAATGCTGGAGCCCACCATTGCTGCAAAAGGTCACTCCAGTCCTTAGCTACTTATGCCCTAAATAGAGACGCAGCAAATTATTGGCCGGATGGATTGGGGAGGCCAGAAGCTGCTGCTTCTGACGAATGAAGATGGCAATGCAGCACTTGAGAGTGAGTGAGTGAGTGAGTGAAGATGCGGACAAAGTTGCACCCTTCCCAGGCGAGCGCCGACAGCGCGAGGGAGCGAGCGGGGAGCCGTCCCTGCCGGCGCTGCCAGCCCCAGGCGCGCTCGGTCCCGTGCTCTTTTAAACCGCCGGCGATCGGTGCCTTTGAGACATCCCCCTTCCCAGAGCAAAGCCTCCTTAAAGGTCCCGGCCCAGCGCCCTCCCCCCAGGGCGCTCCTCCTCGCCGCCCCCTCCCACAGCTGTGCCTGCAGCCAGGTGTGCCTCCCAGCTTTGGCCGCCGCCCCCCGCACCGCGTCAGTTAGGGGCTGGGCAGCAGCCCCCGGGGCCTGACCTCCGGGCAGCGTTCCAAAGCCCCCAAGAGCAGAGCAGAAAACAAAAGCAGCAAACCAAACCTGTCCTTACCCGCTTCTTAAAAAACTGGAAGGCTGAACATTTCTTGACTGGGAATCCATTCATGTCTTTGTTTACCATTTTCCACAGTGGGGAGTTCACAGCTGCGGATCCAGGGTGGCGCCCGCGGGGTTAGTGCCTCGGTTTCCCCGGGTTCCCTCCCGGGGACGGCTCACGCAGCCCGGGCGCGGTGCGGAAGGCGGCGGGGCTCCGCTCTTCACTCCATCCTGCAGCACCAGCTACCGCAGCCACCCCTCCCGGCTCTCAGCGGTCCCCGGCGGCGGCTGTTCTCCGGGCATCACTGCTCCCAGACAGACGCATCCCGGCTCCAGGACCCCGGGCCGGCCGGCCGGATGCTGCACGGCTCCGGGGAGATGCCGGAGCTGCTCCGGGGAGGGAGAACGGAGTCTCCCCAGCGCCCCGCTCCCTGGCTGCGCGGCGGCCGCGGCGGGAGCCGCTCCTCCTCTCCAGGTGAGGCGCTTCTGGAGGCTGCTCCTCGAGATGGGAGCTGTTTTTGATTGTGCAAGTTCCAGTGGGAGCTGTAGTTAGGCAGCTGAGAGAAGGAGTGAGAAGGAGCAGAAGCCAGAGGGAGGGAGCGCGAGCCGCGCCAGAGAGGCGGTGGGAGAGAAAGCGGAGCTGGAAGCAGCAGGCACGCGCGGGTATCTGAGCAGAAGATGGAGAGAAGGCGCCAGCGCAGGGCCGACGCGAAGGCAGTTGACCCCCCTCCGGAGGGTTACTCTCACAGCGGCTGCTTTTCTTTTTGGCTCCCAGGACCATTTAAATCAGAGTTGCATATAAAATGCAGACAATTTTTATTTCATGCGCCGTGAAATTCTTTTGCCGCGTGTTCCGGAATGAAAGCCCCTCCACTGAAATCAATCACGTTGGTTCCTGACCTGTCCAAGCGCAGAGAGAGATGAAATGCAGTGCAATGGTAGGGCAAGAATGGAGGACCTCTCATTCTGTACAGTCTCTTCTAGCTGCCTCTCCCTTGTCTTGACAAATCAGTGGGCAATAGAGAAGATAATGGTGTCTTTTTGAAAGACACAAAGAGCGTTACCAAAAAGTAGCATCCAATCCATCTGCTGGAGAGGACCAACCAGCAGGTAAATAAAGGAGTGTAAGGCATTCTTCCTATCCAGTGAAAATTTACCCAGAAGAGCCTTCCTCGTGTTGTTCTTTGCACATTAAGTTTGCCAATTGTGATTTCTCCATTTTTACTATTTGTTTTCTATATTTTATGGTTTTGTTTGTTTTTTTGTTTTGTTTTGTTTTTTAATTGAAGGAGAGTTTATAGCTAAATGGAGAGTGCGGAGGAAATACAGGTGGTGTCAGGTAGGGCGCTGCTACATCATTGTGTGGCCTTCTGCCAGTCACCTGACTTGTCTGTGCCTCTGGGACACGGCCTCATGGGTACAGTGAAGGCAGCCGCTCATTCATTTATGTAGTCATTCACTGGTTTGCTGTATCACTCCATGAATCTATCAAATCAAACCCAAAGAAGTGTCCTGGGATGCAGAGCCTTTTCACCATCCAGAGACCATATGATGGATAAATAAGGGAAAGGTACCACGCATACTTGATGCAGCTTAACCTCCTTAACTGTGGCATGCCTAATATTGCCAAAACGTTTACAAGGCAGGTGCTGGTGAGAAGAGAAAGGCACAAGTTAACTGGGAAAGAGATGCAGTGGTTTCACTGATTTGGGGTATAAATTTCCATTGTGAGGCCAGTTTTGGGGGAATAACAACCAAATCATATTTGCTAAGTGCTTTGAAGTTTCCAAAAGAAAAATGCCATACAACCAAATGATGACCTGATGAACCAGGGAAAATAAACTATGCATTTTGGAGAGGCTCATGAAGTTGTACAAGATGCAAACCTACATTATTTAGCCTATGACATTGTTTTTTTTTACCTAGGCTGCTCAAGTAAATTCTATGAAATGGGTTGGATTTTTTTAAAAAAGGGAATTTATTTGCTCACAGTTTTGAAGCTAAAAAAATGTCCAAATCAAATCAAGGCATCACCACGGCAATGCTCTCTCTCTGAAGCCTGGCACTCTGGGGCTGGCTGCTTACCTAGTCACATGGCAAGGCACGTGCTGGCTTTTACTATCCTCTCCATTCTCTTCCAGGT
>PVKH010040442.1:0-11063 GCA_004027955.1 Chaetophractus vellerosus | reverse complement strand
GGAACAGAGGAACCCGGAAGCCTGAACCCTGGAGACGTCGGCAGCCATCTTGCTCCAACACGTGGACTTTGGTATGGGAAGAAATTTATGCTTTGTGGCCTGGTAACTGTAAGCTTCTACCCCAAATAAATACCCTTTATAAAGACTGACCAATCTTTGGTATATTTCAAAAGGCACGCCTGTGGCTGACCAAAACACCTCCTAAAAAAACAAACAAACATGGACTGTTTATTCTGATATAAGTTGTATTATGAAAGTAGCTTGGGCTAGGGAAACCCATGCTCCTCTCTGAAGTTAAGTCAGTATTATGTGGAATAAATGAGAAGGAAGAACGAATTGACAGGGCTTGGTGGGGGTTGGGAGAAAGTGTGATTTCACTTTAAGGTTTTGAGTCCTGGTAACTAGAAAGAAGAGAAATCTCCCAAATAGAAATATAGGAGTTCAGAGGAGCACATACCTTGGGGAAATGTTGTTTAGATTTATTGAGTTTAAGAGACAGTAAACTGAAAATAACAGCTAATCTCCAGAATTTTGCAAAAGATCATTGCTGTGGGCCCAAAAAGGACAGGCTAGCACAGGAGGCTGTAAACGTTTCTTTATCCGTAGTGCTCTTAGACTCAGACCAGCCACGGCAGGGGTAGGAGAAGCAGCCTCGTTTCAATTTAATGCATATTTATTGAACAGTTACTGTGTACAAAGTACTTGGTCTAATAGGAGATGAAGCAAATGAAGCAGACATTCTCACTGATTTTTTAAGCGTCCATAACCTGTAAAATACATATACTGAGGAGCTCAGACAAAGCGGGCTGTTGAAAGGATTACAACAGAGACACGGATAAAATTCTATGGGGTACAGGAGAGGGATGAATTAACATTGACTGGAGGGTTTGACATTTGGTAAGTGGATATTGGGGAAGGGGCCGACTTGAACGAAGGTCTGGAAGCAGGAGTGGGTCTTCACTGAGGGCAGATCTGATGCTTCATTTGTCCACCTCCCCTCTGTTGGCGTCTGACCTGTATGTGGCATTTGAATGAGTGCGAGCACATCGTTAAACTCAGGTATGATTTAAAGCCTATTATAGATGTTATGTAGGTCACTCCCTGAATGGTGGCTAAATATAGCTGCAGAGGGGGTGGCCTCATTACTTTATTGTATCTGAGATCCAAGTATATCTGCTCACAGTGGCACAAACGAAGCAGTGGAGTCAAGTCGGTCTATGTGACCTCTGGGATGCTATGATTACATCTCCATCCTGGTTTTAAATGCTTCCTAAGCCTCAGTCTGCTTACTCCAAACAACATTTAACCAAAAGAAGAAGAGGAGGAGAAGTAAAGAAAAAAGAAGAGGAAGAGGAAGGAGGAAATGAGGAGGGGCTTACCATAATAGAATATAATCTGTACTAGAAGGGAAAGTAGTTGAAGCAAAATATGAAATTCTAGCCATTCTCTATCTCCTTATTTATTTTATTTTATTGATAGAATCCGTCCCTACTTGACATTACAGTATACATTAACTTGTTTGTTTTTGTATTGTCTATCTTATCCACTAGAATGTACGCTCCCAGGGCAGGGATTTAGTCCATTTTGATCTCCGTTGTATTTTCAGCACAAAATACAGTGCTTGGCACATAGTACATATTAATAAATATTAGGTGAGTGGTTATCTACAAGTTCCACATATTGTTTTGAGCCAAGAGGTCTGATGCAATCATTCAACCTGGCAAATGACGTTGGAAAATTTGTCTGGTTCCTTGGTAAAAGAAGAGATCCTTACTTTGTACCCTAATCAAAGTAAGCTCCAGAGTTTAAAAGAATCCAACCATAACGGTTTAGTTTGATAAGTGCATCTTTATTTTGCCTCTGGATGAGAATGTCTTTCTAAGCAACAAAACAAAAGAGTGGAAGAAATCACAAATGAAAGGATTAGAGAAGTCATCCACATTATAATTTAAAAATTTTCCAACATAATAATATTTTAAACAAATCCAAAGGCAAATAAAATTAGAAAAATACTTACAAAAATATTACAAAGGTTTAATGATATATACATTTCACAAAAATTAATTTAAAAAACCCTGAAATCCCAGTAGAATATGGGCAAAAATTTACCAAAGTAAAATCACAAATGACTAAAAAATAGGAAAGGGTAAAGCTCACAGAAGCAATGACGAAAACAAGAAGTATTATATTTAGTTCTGATGAGTATGTGTATATTGGTGGAAACTTTTAGGAAAATAATTAGTCAGAATGTAGCAGAAGTTTTGAAATGATCACACCCTCTTTGGCTCTCTGTTCTACAACCTTTGTATGCATCTGGCCTTCATGGTGACAGGAAGGCAAAGTAAACGAAATCAGGTCCCAGACGCCAACGAGAGAGTGAGCTCTACCGTCTTCCAGGTTCGTTCCAGGTAGAATTACCCCGAGAACAGGTGAATCAGTGTGGACACACCACCACACCTTGGGTTTGCAGGCTCAGTATAGTCCCTTTTACTTGAACCCAAGTCTACACTCTATGTCCTCATCCTTTGTTCACTGCACGTATCCCTCTCAAAGCCCACTCCTATCTTTTCCCAGAGGCTTCACCCTTGATTACTTCATTTTGCGTATGGATTTCTTTTATTATGGTTCCATTAACACGAGGACAGGGTCCCACAAGGAAGGCATCAGATGTGGTAACTGCCTTGTCTCAGCCCACCCCTCACACTAACGCTTGGAACTCCAGCTGTGTTTCTGCTTCACCGCAGAAATAAACCCTGCAGCTTCCTCCATTTATAGTTCTTATCTTTCAGGTATCTATAGCCCAAGACGTGTTTTTCTAAGTTTACATTTAGGACATTACATATCATAAAGAAAGTTTTCAAGAATATAGAACCATATCATTACAACTTTTTGAACCCTCTGGTCAAATACATTTTGCATACTTATTAATTAATTGAATCTATTGCAGCCCCCCCAATACAGTAGATTTCCCTCTGGGTCAATACTATCTAAAATTCTTTGAATCAGTGATTTCCTATTTAGGAGTTTTTCACAAGGATCTAGTCTGAAACACATATAAAGCTTTAAATAAAAAGCATGGGGAGTAGATGTAGATCAAGTGGTTGAGTGCCTGCCTCCCACATACGAGGTCCCCGTTTCAATTTCCAGCCCTGGTACCTAAAAATAATTAAAAAAAATTTTTTTTTAATTTTAAAGCATGTATGTCAGCATTATTTATAATATTGAAAAATCACAAGCACTATACATTTCCAACTAAAATGAATGTGTAGGTAAAGCCTATCACATCCACAGGATGGAATATTATGTAGCCATTAAAAATAGTAGATATTTTGTAAAAAAAATTGAAGGATAATGGAAAGGGCTTATGAGAGTGTTGGGCAAAAGGAGTGGGGGCAGAGTCAAAACGTATCTATAGTGTGATTTCAATCACATAAATATATGCATTTATATGCATAGAACAAAGCAGAAGGAAATACATCAAAACGTTAACGGCTATATTGAAGGCATGAGATGTGGGGTGATTCTCTTTTTTCTTTATTTTTCTCTGTAATGGAAGTAATTTAACAAAATAGGTCATGTCCTAGAGGGACCTCTCAATGAAAAACTATGGGAACCATTCCTACAGTAACAGGTTTCATCATCAAAACTGCCAATGAAAGTTTTCCAGGATTTGAAAGTGCTGTTTGATGCCCACGCTCCCTTTGCCATTGATGAATGTTCTAACAGCAGAGAGGTGGACTCTACCAGGCCTGCTGTGCATCCAGGGACTAAGAAAATTAATTTCCAGCCCGCCAGGCCTCACTTCAACTTCAATGGTCCTGTGAGAATGACTCTAAGAGTCAACTTCTGCAGGGAATGTAGAGGAGTGGATTTACTCTTGATTGTTCAAATTACCTGCTGCCTCCTTTGTGTTTTAAGTCACTGCATTTCTAGGGATTAATAAAGAGGCCTAAAATTAGGAAGCTGGCAGCTGCCAGCGAGACCATACTTCTTCTGCAGTGTCCCTGGTTTAGGGGGGAAACCAAAGCAATTCTTGCTGTCATGTGCTACTTCAAAACACCTGGGCTTTTGCTCTCCTGGGGCCTTTAGTTAAGTGTTGTGGGAATTTGGCCTGCATTGTGGAGGTTTCTCAAACCTTGACATTTGACTTTGCAGAATTCCCAAAGTTCAGACCTGGTCCCCTGAATGTGCTTCAGAGTAGCTTGCTGACATAGGTAATGGGGCAGAAAGGAAGGGAAACTCATAGGAAAAAACAAGTTGGAACTAATGAAAATTTAGTTTGAGGCCTGAGGGAGCTTTGGTGGACAAACATATTGGAAGATCCTGATTAAAATTCATCGTCAGAAGAATTAAGAAGCCAAGAGAGTAAAGAAAATTGAGAAACAGAAATTAAGAGCAGGAAATAGGAAGAATTCGGACTCCTCTCCCCTATTTCTCTGAGCCTAAGATGCCCTCTGTGGTACCCTAGGCTTCGAAGTACATGCCTTCCCTGAACCTACCTCCAGTGGGAGCCCGCCTCCAGCGGCAGGATGGAGGGATCATATCCTCTCTAGAGCAGCTTCATGAAAAAATCAACGAGATGAGGAACGTGTTCAGCTCACTGGAGAACAAGGTAGAAACCCGTTTCTAATCCTTGGGGTGGTCTGTGGGCTATCAAGTAAGAAAGCCGAGGAGAGAGCAAAGAAAGGAGGTGAAGACCATGTCTTCAGAGTATTTTTTAATCACAAGTGAATGGTCAGATTGGTATTGGAAAACCAGTCTGTAGCAGCTGAAGATGGTAAGAGCACAAGCTGTCAGTGACATGTTGTCTCAGGTTGTGATTGTGTGCCCTGTGGCTAACCCTCCCTGGCTGGTCAGTGGTTATGAAGTTGTTTATAAAGCCGTAGTGTTACTCCAGTTGCAGGTACCCAAGGGGCTCAAATCAATGTTTGGGAAGGAAACATGTTTATGACTCAAAATCTTTATATAATTCTCAAAGTCTCTGTATAAACCCAGTTGTTAGAACTTTCTATAGCTAGAGCTGGGGTTCCACAAAAAAAAGTCTTTCCCCTAGGACTCTGCCACTGCCTGTGGCTCCTGGGGAAAACTCCACACAGCCATCCAAGGGAGCAGTGATAATGAAACCTATTTCTGTTGGATTGTGCTTCCCTTTTTTTTCCAAGTGGGAAACCTGAGTGAATGTTAGGGCACTTGAGTGACTGTCAAGGTCTCTTTCCTTCAATTAAAAAACCTGCATATGTTTTGCTTTGGCATTATATAGCCATCAATTTTGTTTATTTTGCCCACAGAAGTTGAATTTACATAAAGAAAATGAACAGATCAGAAAGTAGTTGATCTGGTCATTTAGTCAATCATGATGACCGAATCAAGGCAAGGGCCAAAATCTACCACAAAGATGAATTAAAAATAAAAATGATTTCTCCCAGCCTCTATTTTCCTCTGTTTTCCAGCTCCAAACCCTTGACAGGTCCTGCTTCCCCCCCCCACCCCCCCAGGTTTCCTCTACTACTCCCAGCCCTAGAAAGAAATGCTTTGTGAAGTACAGGTGAACCACAAAACCCTATATTTTCTTTTGAAAAAGAGTGGTGTAGGAGACTAGGTTATTTTATGGTGAGGGGTACCACGGTAAGCTGGGAACTTTTGGGTGACCAGATAAGGAAAATGCTTAGAAATATACGTTTAAAGGAACTTTGGACTTTAGTTTTCATTCCTTTAAAACAAGAATATTTGGTGGATATTTGAAATTATAGAATAAACCTTCTAAAAAGTTCTGTTTTAAAGAGATCTCTGGAGCTAAGTGCTCCTTTGCTTTGTAGGGTGTAGGATCATCAATGTCGGGAAAGTAATGCTATTGTTATCTCACTGTTACTAGTAACTTCCTGTCTGTTGAAAATGTTTGTTTCATTTGTTCAATAAATAAAGCTGAACTTTAGAGGTGCTCCATTTTCTCCACATTTCTGTTTGTGCTTAACTTTTGATTTGCCACTTAAGCAAGGAGAAGATTTAAAACTTGTTGAACAGCTCTGGGTATCCAGCATGTGCTGTCAAGGCAACTTATCTACATTTACTCATTTAATTCTCAAGACAGCCCCAAGAAACAGATATTATTATAGCTATTTTACAGATAAGAAGGCAACCCACTTGCTTAAGGAGACAGTACTTGTAGGAGGGAGCGAGGATTTGAACCCTGGTTTGTCCGACTCCAAACCTGACACCCCTTTCATGGTGTGGAAGTTGACAATAGTAGCCCAATGTATACACTCCTACACTACTGGCTTGTGTACTGGAGGTGATTCACATCACTGACAACAACACTCTGAGCTCATACCACTGGAGTTGTTTCCACACCTTCCTTTCGGATTGAAGCTTACCGCCATTAAAAATGCCATTATCTCCTATCCCATGATATCATCCAAGAATATAAAAAAATTTCCTCCCTTTCAAAGACACTCTCAGTTCTAATGAGTTATTAGTCTTTTTATCCTTTCATTTCTGAAGAAAAAAAGAACTGAATATCTTTATCTTCTCATAATAACCAGAAAGAATATGACTCATTGCTGCTTCTTTCAGATTTCGAAGTTACCAGATCAAGATGGTCTTTCACATGTATATGTTGCTTTTCAAGTAAATCTCATTTTAATTCAACGTTTTATATTAAATAGGTCTTTGCAGGAGCACTTGAAAACTTAATGAATTGCTTTTTTGTCACTTATGAAGCTTGGCATGTGCAATATAAAAGACTCTCTTTTCCCCAGATGAATGAAGCCAAAGTTGCCTTAAGCCATCCCAACTTTATAAATAAATGAAGTCTGTCAATTTTCAAGAGCCTGGTTACTCAAACAAAAGAAAAGTTCAAGGGGCCAACAGCGCCACTTATCATAACTTATAGCAAATTGAAATCACTCTTCCTTCATTATTTAGTTGCAGGCTCTAGCCTCCGAACTCAAAACTGGTTTCACAGAAGCAATGCAGGAATTGTCAAGAATTCAACATGGAGAATATGCTTTGGAAGAAAAGGTTAAGAGTTGCAGATGTTCCATGGAAGAAAAAGTTACTGAGATGAAAAATTCATTAAACTATTTCAAGGTAGGCCCCTTTCCCATTTCCCTGCTGGAAACAGATGCTTGGTCTTAGTAATAGAGGTAGAAAACTTGCCTTTTTCCATAGAAACCAAATATAGGAATTTTCCCTCTACCATTCACTAGTTTTAATGGAGAAATACCTACTTCATGTTTTTCTTTCTTTCTTTTTTTTTTTTTTTGAAGCGCAAATATGAGGCTATAACAGATGTAGGTTTCTCATCTCCCATTCATTCATTCAACAAATTTGTATCCAAAGCCTATTGTGTACTAGATATTATTGTTTATATGCTCTTACTCCATGTACCAGTTTAAATACATATCTGTTCTTATTTTTTAGGAAGAGCTGAGCAATGCCATGTCGATGATCCAGGCCATCACTTCCAAACAAGAAGAAATGCAACAGAAAATTGAACAGCTTCAGCAGGAAAAGCGAAGGGAATCTCGAAAAGTTAAGGCCAAGTGAGTGTCATAAAAAAATTCACCAGAAGCAAACCCATAAACAATATATTATGCAGAGGGCACTGAGAATAGTTCCCCACGATTGGAATGTAACTGGTTGGCCATTGGGGCTCTAGAGCTGACTAAATAGTTAATACTAAAAATAGACGGTAACTACGTACATGGAAAAGTGTGCTTAATGCAACATTAAGTGAAATAAAAATGATGCAAAATGGCATGCATACTTTGATTACAATGGTAAAAATATACAAAACAACTGGAAGGATGTATTTTAAAATAATGATTCTTGTGTTAAGATAGTAGGGCCACCAGTGGTTTTCTATTTTTTAATCTGTTTTCCAAAATTTCTCTAATGCTACTATTATTTTACTTCTATGACTGAAAATAAATTTATGTTGAACAGTGTCCCAACAAGGTTGAATCAAGTAGAATTTCCTTACTGAAAATACATAATCTTTACTGTTTTATGTACTTAATATTATGGAGTTTTAAATTAAAATTTGGGGATAATATTTCTGTATTCCTGTGATCCTGAAGAATGGGTTATTGTTTTCAGTTAAGATCTGCTGCTTCCTGGTACCTTTTAGTTGCTTTAGTTAAGGTAAGCAAATTTTCATCTCCGTAAACTCTATAAAGATTCTGATGATAGAGAAGTCGGTAACAGAAAATAAGAATGTAAATATTATAAGTAGAAGAAGATTATTTCTGGATATCCCAAGTTTTTTCTCCAGCATAAGTGATGAATTAAGTTGAAGCACATGCACTGCTGGTGTTTGACTATTTTTGATTCACAAAAATGGTAATCTTGTGTGGTTCAACCTAATTATTCAGAAATTTTCTCTGGAATTGTTCTGAACTGAATGGCTTCCTAACCCAGAAGGTTTTACCCTAGCTGGCCTTGTCTTTGTTTCCTTTTCCTAGGAAAACTCAAAAAGAAGAACATGGATCACAGGCCGGCCCTGCCCAAGCACAAGGAAGTCCTTTCCGCTCAATCAATATCCCTGAGCCTGTTCTTCCAAGTGAAGATTTCACAAACCTTTTGCCTTCTCAGGCCTATGAAAAAGGTACAGTTCACCATCATACTGAATGTGCCAAGGTTTTCTTCCTTGCTTCCTGGGGCTTAGGGAATAGGAAAGAAGGAGCTTTAGTCTTTCATTCTTATTAGAGGAAAAGGGTGTATTGCTCAGAATATTTCCTCTTATAATTGGAATTTAGAAGAATTCAAAAGATCTAAGAGTCCAGAATAGTCTGCCCAATTTCAAAAGAGCTTCTTTTTTGGGGGAAAATACATATCAGAGTACTGATAAATTGCAAGTAGATTAAAAATAATTTATTGCATAATCAATACTATACAATTTATAGGAGAAAAATGTTTTAAAAATTATTTGCTTTATTAAATTTTTTATTTTCCACAGTCCTTCTTAATCCTCTGCATATACATTAAAAAAATAGCTGTGGTCTTGAAAATAAAAAGTTAAGAAAAAAAGCTATATTCTTATGTAGATAAAGTTGCATGTTCTACAGTTTTTTTCACTGACATGACAAAGTCCTATCTCCCCTAATTGGCAGTCTAACTCTGTATTCCTTTTTCTCTGGAAAGCCAGAGCTGGTGCTGTCTGTGGGACGAAACGCTCATTAGCCACATCTGTGATTTGAGAAAACAGATGTTTGAAAATGGCCTGCTTACTGTCGGTGCTGAAGAAAGTAGCTTTCCAAGAGATGTTCGAGGTTCAGTTAATGACCTGTGATCAACTCAGTAAACAAAACAAAACAAAACAAAACACAAAACAAAACAAAAAATGTCTGCTACATCTTTGTATTCCTTACAATATCTATCAAAGCACCTTATATACAGGAGATTGAATGTAGATATTAACATTGTTTAGTTGAATTTTCCTCTTTCTTGTTGTTCTCATGTAGAAAATTTCCCAAAGATGGGCTCAAAGATTTCTCAACCAATTGTAAGTTTCTTAAGAGGAGTGTTGGTGGTTTTCTTCCTTTATAGTTTATGGAACCATTTAGTTCATATATTCACATATAACAACTGATTATTGAATCAGGTATAACTGAAAAACTGAATTTAAAAGCGCAATCAAATGACTTTTAATTCGGTGTAACTCCAAAGTACAGATTTTCTTTTTTTATTTTTACTTTCTTACCCACTTGAGTAACTATTTCAGAGGCTGATGGGTGCCACCTGGGAAAACTCCCTTGATCCCTCTGGAGAGTGGGTTCATTGCAGGTCGCTGTATTTTCTTTGCTCCGTGACATGCAGAGCAAAGCAGGAGAGGATGACTGCTGGGGAAGAGAAGAGGACGGGCTTAGAAAGTGTGCTGGGACAGCCGAACACGTTTGCAAGTGAAAAGTTTAAAAATTGTATTTCCAAAGCATATTCCATTTATCAAAATGTGAATCCGTGAATCTTTCAAGAATGTGTAACCACCCTCAGAGAA
This sequence comes from Chaetophractus vellerosus, assembly GCA_004027955.1. Taxonomy (NCBI): domain Eukaryota; kingdom Metazoa; phylum Chordata; class Mammalia; order Cingulata; family Chlamyphoridae; genus Chaetophractus; species Chaetophractus vellerosus. The sequence goes on along the minus strand of PVKH010040442.1, from coordinate 1,069 downwards.
ATGAACAATCACAGGATTTGTTGAATCCACTGATGACAACAGATCCAAATGATTCCAGTGCCCGAGTGGGTTAAAATTAGCTGTTTAGTGCCAGCTTTTTCTTCCTGTCCAGCTTTATAGATATGGTTGCAGATTATTCTACTGAGGGAATAATGTGTTACCATAAGACATTTTGGTTAAGACTAATGGTAGCTTAGGTTAAAACTCAGGGTCACAGGACCAAATTTTCAGAAAGGGTTGCCTTTCCAACTGTTACTTATAAATCAGTATAATTATTATCCATTGCCCCCAAAGTCAGCAGCGTAAAACAACAAACATTCATTACCTCATAGTTTCTCTGAGTCAGGAATGTGGACACAGCTTGGCTGGCTACCTCTGCTTCAGGGTCTCTCATGAGGGTGCAGTAAAGCTGTAGACTGTGCCCACAGTCTCATCTGATATCTCCACTCAGGAGACACCCACTTGCAGCCTTACTCAGTGGGACACTGGCAGGCTGTGGTCCATGCAGGCCTCACCCAAGAGCTGTCTCACAGCATGGCACCCGGCTTCCCTCAAGGCAAGAGATCCTTGAGAGAGGGAGAGGGACAGAGAGGGCCCAAGACAGAAACCACAGTGTTTTTATAACCTAATTTTGGAAGTGGCAGTCCATCACATCTGCTGTATTCTATTCATTAGAAACAAACCACTAAATCCAGTCTACACTCAAGGGAAGGGCCTACATCAGGATATGAACGCCTGGGGACAGGGATAATTGGGGCCATGTTAGAGGCTGCTTACCACAAATGGTAACCCTCTATTTGAGAAGGCAACCTCCTCATGTGGGCTTTCTGATGTACAGCTTCCTTTATAAGCGTTACAATTTTACAGCTGACAAGTTTGAAAATGTCATTTTACAGGACCAAGTATACCTTCCCTTTGGGCTTCCACGCCCACCCAAGAAATCTTCAAGAAGACATCTTTTTTAATTTTAATTTTTTATATTTTTTATTTTTCAATTTTTATTTTGTAATGTCTGGCAAACATTATGCCTCTTTGTGTGTGTTTGTGTTTTTTTTTTTTTTAAAGATTT
>PVKH010040441.1:0-11063 GCA_004027955.1 Chaetophractus vellerosus | reverse complement strand
TGGAAATAGAATAGTGAATAAAGATGAAAGGTGGGTAAGATTTAATAGTTTGAGTTTCCTTGAAAGATTGGCTAGATCAGGCCCCCTTTGTTGTACATTGTCAGTTCAAGAGAAAATAGATTTCCAATAAGTGCTACTTAAGTCAGATTTTTACAATAAGTATTTGGGAGATAAGATTAGAAAAGAAATAGCTCACTTGAAAAAACTTGCAAAAGCTTAAATAGATTTTCTGGTAGTATAAAATGTTACAAAGACTTAGCAACCACATGTCTAGTGCCTTTTAAGTTGAGCCAAGTATAATAGTTGAGCCAGGTATAATTTAGGTTTATGTTTTAGAAAGACTGTTCTGTACCATATTCTGAACTAGATAATTATTTGATAATCTGATAAGTTTCCTTTCTTACCACACACCATAGTGTGCTTGGCCTTTTGCCTATTTATGCAAGTAGTCTGCATAGAATTCAAAAATATCCTTTAAGGCTTGCAAAACCTAGGATATATAAAAGACCCTCAGACCCCTTAATAAAGTGACCTCTATATATCCATTTGACCTGTGTGTAGAGTGATTCTTCGCCGACTCCTTATACCACCTTCAGCCCTGCTTCCCTCTGCCTCAGCTGGGCCACGGCACATTACCTCTCTGATGACCTTCCAACTCACTTTGAAGTCTCTTAGCCATATACTCTCATTTATCTTTACCATTTCCCCCTTTTATTCAAGGTCTTTTTCCAGTTGTATCACCAGCCAGTGTTTGGTAGTAATCCTTTGGTGCCAGGGAGGCTCATCCCCAGGAGACATGTCCTTTGTTGGGCGGAAAGCAATGCATTTATATGCTGAGTTTGGCTAAGAGAGATGCCACATTTGAGCAACAAGGAGGCTCTGAAGAGGGAGCTCTGTGGCACTCTCCAACACTAGGCTAAGTTGCAAATTTGTAAGCAAAAGGCTCACAAGCATAGTTGTCAATATCAAGGGCCCATCAATGGGCCATCCGTCTTCATTAGTCATTGCCCCTGCACTTGGGGGATTGTTGCTGTTCCATTAGAAAATTAGGCAGAGTTCCCCAGGATGGGAATTCAATAATCTTTCAGTTGTTGTGTGAATCTCCACGAAGTGTGGCAATGCATCATGAATATTTGAACATATTTATACATCTTATATGTATGCCTAGTGAACATCCTCTCATGTATCCACCATCACTGACACCCCACCCCACTGATCCTCCCCTGCCATAGTTGTAACCCTTCTGTGATCCAAAAACTCTTCAAAAATGAAGCCAAGAATATTGCCCAAATCGATTAATAAGAAAATGAAATAATAATAATTTTAAACATGAGTAATAAAATACATAATAATTTAGAGAAACTAAAACTAAAATAAAGTAAAAATAGATTTGGGTATTAAAAATTGAAAGACATCAAAAAATTAAAATAAAATAAAATAAATTATTTTGTTGACAGTTTTCCTTTCATCACTGTAATATCAGTTGTCCTGTAAGTATAGTGGCATTTTCTTCCATTTCTTCCCCAGTGCATAATCTTAAAAGCCTCAGTGCAGAAAAATATTTCCTACTAGCATCCAGGATTCAAGTAATTTTCTGTTATTTTAACTTATTGTGTATCATAGTTTGCTTACATGCTAAGGAAAGGTCTTCAATTAAGCTATTATGAACAAACAAGTAATCAGATGGATTTCCTTAGTTCAGATTTTATGCCTTCAAGAAATGGGCATTTCAATGATGAAGAAAGAAGTGATCCATTTTTAACCTGTCATTAGTCAAGGAGGATGAGCTTGGATAAATTACTGTAGGAGACAGGTTAAGAACAGGTCAGCTCTGCAGGAGGGTACAGACTCCAGGAATGGAAGCTGGAATTGAGAAAAGAGGGAGAAATGAGAAGCTGCTCCTATTTTATAAACCATTAAAGAACAGAGAAAGAGAAAGTAATATAAGAACAAATACCAGCAGGTCAGGAAAATTACCCAAATCTTGTTTTCAGGTCTTCAAATTTCTTGAGTATCCATTTAATGGCTCTGAGCAGTTGTCTCTGAATGGCTTCTAGAGGAAGACACTGGGTAATGGATGCTTGGTTAATTTGAGACATCCCAGACTATCCATGGAAAGAATGGATGCTAAGACTATTGCCATTAGGGGATATTCTGATTTGAGTTATCTGGCTCTGTGATAGCTATTGCTCTCAAGAATTATAGTGCTATGGCATGAATTCTAGCCACATTTTTTTAGACTATTTAAAGGATTGTGATATGTGAAAAATTCAGGTTCTTTAATAATTTAGTGGAATCACAATTTCAATGTCTTGATCTATGTGGAACTGGATGTGGGTGACCTTTTAGAATAGATTCATGATAATTATACATTTTATAAATTTTTAAAAGAGAGAGATGCTCATTGTCTCCAACTAATAAAGAATCATTGATTTGGAAGGGATCTAAAATATTTTTGACCCAGTTTCTTTCTTCCATTTTTTCTATCCAGGACGTATAAATTTTTCCTCATTTATAAGGTTTGAAAATTCATGTCCTTCCTTTGTTTCCTGTTTCTATTAATAGTCTGAAGTTTCTTCCTTATGAAGAGAAAATCTCTCATCCTTTCAAATAAACTCCCATGCATGAAATGAGCATTTCAATGAGCATTGCTTCTTTGGAAATATAAAAAAGTTGTCAACTACTCTCTCACATAAAAGTTCAATATTCTTGAATTGGGTAAAAACAAATACAGTTCATTCATTTCTACCCTCTGGTTTTAATGACCTTAATTCATTTAGCCATTTATCATAGAATCCATCTTCTATCCTTTCATCTTTGTCAGTGTTGTCTAACCACTCCCATCTTACCACCAAACATCTCATTGTAGTGATATAGAAAAAAAAAATTAATAACAATTTTAAAAATAGAAACAAGAAGGGGGATTACTTGTTGTGTATTACAATTTCAGTTTCCTACTTTATTCTCCATTCTTCCATCATCTAATTTTATAGCTTATTCTTTCCCTTGCTTAGATTATTTATATATAGAAACTGGATTTATACCTTATACATTTTTTATACATTTTATGTACATATTTTTAGTTTGGAGTGAGTTAGATTCCTGGATGTTTTTCTTCTAAACAAGTTTCCAAACAATTTTTCTCCATCTTGACTCTATGAAGTCAGCATTTTGTTTTATAAAATGTACAGGGTGCCGGCTGTAGCCCAGTGGATAGGGTGCCAGTTCACCACATGGGAGGCCCCGGGGTCAGTTCCTGGGGGCCTCTCCAAGCGGGGCAGAATGCCTTTCGGGGGCAAGTCACCATGGGTGGGGCAGAGCCACCATGGGCAGGGCAAAAAGCCACCACAGGCAGGGCAAAGCTGCCACGGGTAGGGCAAGTCACCCACGAGCAGAGTAGAGCTACCTGTGAGTGGGGCAAGCCGCCCCAAGTGGGCAAGGCCACTCTCACCGGTGAGCTGACTCAGTGCATTGCTGCAATGGGGGGAGACAAAGCAGACACAGAAGAATGCAAAAATGAACACAGCAAGAACAAGCAGAAAGGGGGGAATATGTAACAACAAAAAAAAAACCTGCTAAAATGGACTTATCACTAGTAGTTAATGAATTTTCACCTCTTATCTTAGCTCTTCTCTAAACACAGAAGTAAAACATTCAACAAGTTTGTGATGCAGATGACAAGCATATTTGTCTTTATTTTCAGTGCTAATAAATTTCCCGAATGGTTCCTGGATACAGTTAACAACTTAACCTACATCCTAGTCTTGACCTGAAACAGGTGTGGTGCAGACTCCAGGATCCACAACATGTCTTCAGATCTACCTTTAGATCTCCAAGACATTCCCATGTCATTTTGAAAAATTAAAGTTAATTCTCATTCTCCATATGCAGAATCATTCATATTTATTCTCCTGTTGAGCCCAGCATTTTCTACACCACCATGTTACCAATGTCTTCCTCATCATTGACTTTTATCTAGTTTGATATCTTTTTCCTGTTATCAACTTCATCCCCATCCTTATACCTGTAGCTATTCAGAGAAAATTATCTCAAGCATACTGATGTATATAAAATGTTTCCATAAATGGCAAAAAAATAGTTAATTAACTGCACTGGAGGAGAGTGACCAATTAATGCAATAGCCAACTGGGACTGCCAAACTACATTTAACAGGTTAAGGAAATTGTCTCCTAGAAATGTATTTGGTGTAAGAAAGAAATAAAGGGATAATGTTGGTAGTGGGTTATGGGAGGGGAGAATGAAATTGGAATCTAAGAAAATCAATCTGTGCCTTTTTTTTGCAATCTGTAATTTTATCATGATAAACAATAGTGTCCCTGGGTAATTTGATAATATTCACTTTCCAAGAAATTCATGCAAATTGTATGGAACAGCCTTATAAGGATACAGTTTCTATATATAAATAAACTAGGCAAGTGAAAGATTAAGCTACAAAAATTTAATTTAAAAATAGCATAGTGTGACCATTATAAATAACAAACTTACAAAATTGGAAGCACTTTGAACATAGAGGCTTTGTCTAACTTATATTTGTTTCTTACAAAACAGCTTGTACAGTTTCCTGCTATCAAGGGAGCCTGAGATGTATTTGTTGAAATTTAACCAAGGAATCCAGTTATCAAAATAATTCTGTTGTTCTTTACTGTGCCTGTCATTCAGAAGCAGGAATAATATGAATAAAGAGATTCAACTCAAAATCACTTCCAACTAATATTCCTTAGTCCATGACATATTATGAGCATTAGTTTACAAAGGTCTCCTCTCCTGTTTCCCTTATTTCCTTTTATCTCATTTCCCACTTCCATTCACTTTACCACATAGGCAACCACTCTAATGATTTAAATATATATCTTGTTGAATGTGTTATTATAAAGCATGTATTATTGTTTTGTATGTAGGTAAATGTAAAATATTGTTATACATCTCATTCTACTGCTTTTTTCCCACTTAGACCATGTTGCTATATTTACATGCAGTTTATTAATTCAAAATACTGCGTGTGAATGCATGATGGGTATGCACCACTTTTTGCCTGCCCAATCCCCTAATCAAGGACACCCAGATTACCTCCAAGTTTTCAAGGTGTCATCATATGATTGTGCAAAAATTGGATGAAACTGCTTCCAAATTCTTCCAAATCCCCACCCCAATAATACTAATATTTAGTTTGAACACATCACCGTAATCACATCACTTGTTAAAATCTGAAATACATAGCCACTGTCAAAAGTCCCTTGAGATTCCATATACCACCTAAGCTCTTGCCTCAGATCTCCTTATGAATCAGCTACTAAAAAGATAATGCCTGAGAAAGCAGGGGTCTTGAGGACCCTACTTCAACTCTGTTACCAACACCTATTTTGATGACTTGGTGCCTATACCTATACTAACAGTAGTAGTTTCATATTTTGAATATCTCGCCTGCCCTATACTAAAACAGCACTACAATGATCACCTTCATACATGTCTCCCTGGAGATCAGCATATACTTAACTTGACTGAATACTGTCAGCCTCCTCTCCAAAATGGCTGTCAACAATCCTTCCCACAGCACTCAATTTCTATATGGCTTATGTTCTTTCCTGGCATTGTCCAGCTTTTAAAAATTTTTCCCACTCTAATAAATATGAAGTGATATTTCATTGTTGTTATAATTTGTATTTCTATAATATCTATTAAATTGATCAGCTCTTCTTATATTCATTAGGCTTTTGAACTTTCCATTCTATAAATTGCTTGTTCATAATCTTTGTTGATTTTTTTCACTTCCATTTTTCATGTTGATTTGTATATTCTGGATTACCATCCCTTGTCAATTTTACCAATTGCAAATATTTCCACCAAATCTGCTTTTCTTTTTTAGGTACCAGGGTGCCAGGGATTGAACCTGCATCCTCATATGTAGGAAGCTGATGCTCAACCACTGAACCACATCAGGTCCCCTATTTTTTATTAATAGTGAAAACTTTTGTTCCTAAGAGACCCTTCCAGGCTCTAGGTCACAAAGACATTCTCCTATTTTCTACTATTCACTTTATTGTTTTCTTTTCACTTTTGCATCTTTAACCCTTCTATAATTTATCTATATAGATGGTAAAGATACAGTTTTGTGTGTCTGAATAGTGAGCCCCTCATACCATTTATTTAACAACTCAGTCTTTCCTCACTGATTTGTGATGTTACCTTTAACCTATGTTAATTCTATCTAAATACATAAGTCTACTATGGGCTCCCTATTTATTCCATTTGTCCATTTGTCTATTCTTGTGACAATATCATGCTTACTATGGTTTTAGAATTCTTTTTTTTTTTAAGATTTATTTATTTTATTACATATCTCCCCTTCCCCCCGCTGCGGCGACGCGCCGAGAATGATCACTGCGCAGGCGCGGCTTTCCCCGCTTGTGGGCGGTCTCTGCGTCCGTTCACGGCCGGCGCTTGCTTCAGTTCGTGGGTGGCAGGCTGCGTTCCATCCGCGGGTGACCTGCCCTGCCCGTGGCGGCTCTTGCCCTGTCCATGGCAGCTTCTTGCCCTGCCCACGGCGGCTCCGGCCTGCCCATGGCGGCTTGCCATTCTCAAGGTGGTCTGCCCGCTAGGAGAGGTCCCTGGGAATCGAACCCAGGGCCTCCCATGTGGTATGCCAACGCCCTATCCACTGGGCTATCAAGCCGGCCCCGGTTTTAGAATTCTTAATACCTGGTAAGGCCCCTCTATCCTCAAAATTTTTCTCAAAGGTGACTTAACTAATGTGAGTATTTAGTCTTCCAGATAAATTTTATAGCAAGTGTATTGCTATATACCAAAAATATCAAACTAGAGTTTAGTAGAGTTACATTGAATTTTTACATATGTCTGGGAACAACTGATAGCCATATAATACTAGGCATGGAATTGGGTTCTTAAGATATAACCAATTAAAGACCTTGAAGCATTTGCTCTAGTCACTCCCTTTCCTACCTCTAACTAAAAGTAACATTAAAAAGGAAATGTCACACCCACTTCCTGAAATCCTTGGTTCAGTCCATGCACTGATCAAGATGGCGGAATGTGACACTTCAGGCCTCTGTACCCAACAGACACTTTGAATAACCAACAAGAACTCACCTAAATATCTTTCATAAAGCTCCAGAAAACAGTTAAAAGACAGTGGTAACAGGGCAAGCACCAAATCAAGAAAAAGTCTATTTAAAAGTGGATAGACTCTTGTGGCACTTGGCTATCCTTTCTCCCCACCCTTCACAGGCTCAGCACACAGTTGACCCACACTCCCAATGCAGACTCATGGTCCCAGTTCCAGATGGTGTAGAAAAATCTTTATGCATATGATGGAACTATTTCTGGTCTAATATGCCTTCTGTGACCTGAAGGACACACCATTCCAGAACTTACCTGGCATGTAGAAGGCAACTCAGAGAACCCTGCTTGAGAACTCTGTGGGAGAGTCATATCAGGCTGCCTGCTGGCTGTAGTACATCAGTGTAGTACAACCACAAGGAAAGGCTTATATGACATTTGTAACCATGTAAAAAGGGGAACTCTTAGAGCCACATGTGCATCCCAAGATGAGGTGCAAATGCAAAAAGGATCATGGAGGACCCTACACTTTGTTCTGAAACTATTCTGGAAACTCATTGTATGGGTAACCTCTGAAGAAGAGTGCTTGCAAAGGTCAATCTACAAAGACTGGGAAATGTGTTTTCTTTTATTTTCCTTCTTTTTTTTGGTGTTAACTCTTGGCATGCAAGGAAAACCCTGTTATAACAGTAGCTGGATAAAAGCTTAAGGAACAGGTGCTTCAGAGTCTAAATTCCAGCAATAACACATTAATATATCAAAATGTTCAAGTTTCAACAAAAGTCTACAAAACATACAAAGTAACAGAAAGCAATGGCCCAAGCAAAAGAGTTTAAAGCATTAGAAGCCATGAATGGGAAGGAGCAGGTCTGGGACACATCAGACAAAGACACTTCAAAAAGGTCCTAAATATGCTGAAAGGGAAACATGGACAAAAACTAAAGGAAATAAGGAAAATGATAGATGAGCACAAAGACTATCAATAGAGAGGCCTAAATTATGAAGAGGAACCAAACATAGCCAAAGACGAAAATAACAGAAATTTAAAATTCCCTAGAGGGGTTTAACAGCAGATAGGAGCTGGCAGAATAAAGAAGAGAGAATTAGTGACCTTGAAGATAAAAAAATTGAAATCATTTTGTCTGAGGAGCAAGAAGAAGAATGAAGAAATGTGAACAGAGTTTGAAGAATATGTGGGACACCATAAATCATACCAATATATGTATTATGAGAATCCCAGAAGGAGAAGAGAAAGAGGACAGAGAAAATATTTGAAGAAATAACGGCTGAAAACTTCCCCAATTTAATGAAAGACATGAATGTGCACATCCAAGATGCTCAACAAAGTCCAAACAAGAAAAACCCAAGTAGACCCCAGATTGAACATTATTATAATCAAAGTGACAAATGCCAAAAATAAGGAGAATTCTGAAAAACCACAAGAGTGAAGCAATGTGTCATGTACAAGGGAGCCTCAACGCAATTTAGGGCCAATTTCTCATTAGAACACATGGCAGAAAGAAGGCAGTGGGATGATACATTTAAAGTGCTGAAAAAAAAAATTGCCAACCAAGAAATCTGCAGCCAGCAAAACTGTTGCACCTGGTTAATAGGTTAATAGGTTAACATGAAACATATGCCCAAATTAAAATGCATTTTCTCTTAAATTTTAAATTTGCATAACATTCATTATTCAGTTTTAGCAACTTAAACTACTTCATTCACTTGAAAAATAAGACTACAATTTTAGAAGGCAATTGGAAAAAACAATTCTATGTCAGTTTATGCAGAGATAAGTTTGTAAGTCATTTAACTGGTTTTGATGTAGTGTCCTTAAAAACTGGTTTAGACTCATATATATAACTAATTTTTTCTTTGATTAAACATTTTTCATTTAAAAAAAAATGAAGGAAATATTCCCAGATAAGCAAAATCGGAGGGAGTTCATCTCTACCAGACCTACCCTACAAGAGAAGCTAAAGAGAGTTATGCAGATTGAAAAGAAAGGACACTTCACATTAAGATCAAACTCATTTGAAGAAATAAAGTTCTCCAATGAAGGTAATGACACAGGTAAATATAAATGGTAGTATTTTGAATTTGTAGCTCCACTTTTTACTCTACAGAGTCTAAAAGGCAGGTGCATAAAATATAATGGTAAATAGTGGTTTTAGATTTATGATGTATAAACATGTAATTTGTTACAAGAACTACATAAAACTGGGGAGATGGAGCAGTATAGGAACATAGTTTGCATTTATTACTGAGGTTAAAATGGTATCTAAGCAAACAAGATTATTATAAATAAAGGACATTAAATTTAAGCTTAATTTTAGCTAGAAATAAAATATCAGTGAATCATAGAGACACAAAGTAGAGTATAGGTTTCCATGGATAAGGGACAGGAGGAATAGGGAGTTAATGCATATGCATAATGGATGTAGGGTTTCTTTTTCAGGAGATGGAAAAGTTTTAGAAGTGGAAAGTAGTGAGGGTAATGCAATATTGTGAATGTGATTAATCTCATTGAATGGTACACTTGGGAGTAGTTGAGATTGGAAACTTTATGATGAATATATGTTCTCACAATTAAAAAAAAAAAAAGAGCAACTAAAGAGATAATGGCAATTAAATGTAATATGTGATCCTGGATGGGATATAGCAAGGGAGAAAGAAAAGTTCAAAGGAACATTATTAGGACATATGAAAAAAATGGGAATATAGACTGCAAACTGTACATTAATGTTAAATTTCTTGAATTTGATAGCAGAATTTAAGGTGGTTCCTTGTACTTGGGGAGTGTATATGCAGTATTAAGTGTTCAAGGAGCATGATGTATGCAACCTATACTCAAGTGGGCAGAAAATGAATTGATAAATAGAGAATATCAATAAGTGATTGGTTAATTCATAATAGATGATAGATTTAGTAAATGCAGTAAAAAATTAAAATTGGAGGATCTGGGTATCAGCAGGAGTTAGGTTTATGTGTGAGTTCTTTATATGGGGTTTGTGATATTCTTGTAAATGTCCTATACGTTTGAATGTATTTCAAAATAAAACATTTCTTTTAAAAAAGAACTATCACCTAGAATGTCCAGATAACATATTAGACATTTTCATAAGTGCTCCAGAATAAAAAAAAATATTATCTTAGTAAAATCAATAAGAATTAAGAAATAGTGGATTAAAAGACACACATATCATTCATTTTAGGATGGTGGTTCTCAAAGTATAACATGCTTATTAATTTCCAGGAATTTTGCTATAAGATTTCTAGGGTGAGGCAAAGGAATCTGCTGCTTAAAATGGTACACAGCAAACACTTTGATTAATTATTTAAAAAAGAAGAAAATGGTTTAGGATAGCAGATGTAGCACAGTGGTTGAGTGCCTGCCTCCCATGTACAAGTTCCTGGGTTCAATCCCCAGTACTGAAAAAAAAAAAGTTTGTAAAAATGTACATAAAATTTCATTACCCCAAAAAGAAATACTCCACACAACTTAGCATTCCTTCCTAAGCTCTACATAACCACTAATCTAATTTCATCTTTATAAATTGATTTATATTTACATTTTATATAAATGGAATCATACAATATGTGATGAATGTCCAATGTTGTGATTACACTAAAAGCCATTGATTATGTACTTTGGATAAATCATATGATATGTGAGCATTAGAAAAAAAGAAATCTGAAAAACAAGAAAGTGTTCATACAGAAAAGTCCAATGGACTGGTAAAGTGAATCTGGGAAAAGGAGCATCTGGACACTTATCAGGTATACTCTATTGGGGAGCAAGACCAACTTGCTGGACTTTTCCCTTTTGAATGACATATTCCAATACTATACAGTTCTCTTCAGTTTTACTTCATAACAACTAAGCAATCAACTGATGATCAATGTGGTCTTCTGGGAAAGAATGTTTCACCTTGAGAACATTGACGTTTTGGGCAATTCATATCAAA
>PVKH010040440.1:0-11065 GCA_004027955.1 Chaetophractus vellerosus | reverse complement strand
TCCCCGCCTCAGTTCTCCTTCTGTAAACAGGGGCAATAACACCTTCACTGAAATTGCTCTGAAAAGTTTGAATTTAATTGAGGTGACGTGCATTCAGGGCCTAAGCTACGTCTAAGGCTTATAACATTCAATAAAGAGTAGGCACTGTGTGAAAAGGTAACTAGATTTTACATATTTGCGGTCCACCCACATATGTTTATGCTCCAAGACGTTTGTTTCTACAGCCCCTTACCTTGTGGTTTGCCACAGGTGAGGTACCTCTTGAATGAAGGGTCCAGAGAAAAGAAAGAAGTCGAACCCTCACCGTTACGTCCCAAGCTTGCGTGGCGACCAGGCTGAACTGTTCAAGTGATTTTCCGCCCACCAAATAGTAAGACTCGCACTCATTGACATCTTTCTAGTATATCAATTGTGGTATATTTTCCTGATCTTTAAATAGTTTACCCAAGCAGTCCCTTCTAAATATGAGTATTATGTTAGAGTTTAAACACAAATTTTAATTAATACCACAAAGTGCTGATAACTACACTTTTGTTTAATGGTTTTGGGGATAATACATGGCCAGAGTAAAATGCTTTATCTTCCTGAAAACTGAAGAACTGACAGCGCTAGAAGACATTTATTCTCATACTTGGAAGCCAGGTCTACCCTTCTGAAGCATAAGTCAATATTTATTTAGTAAGTGTGGTAAATATAGACAAAGAATCTGAGTAATTCAGTTCCCAAGACGAGTGGCAGGATATTGGAATAAGAAGAAAGCAATCGTGGCAGGCACTTGAAATTGTAGGTATTAATCAATTTTTCCTTATCTCCATGATTCAAAATGGTTGTCTCCACTGGAAACAGTCATTTTAAAAATGTTCCTTTAGTTATAAACTCAATGATGGAAGATTCCAAAGTGTTTTGCACTTCTATACTCTTCTCTGTGAATGGGTGCTCTCCCATTAGCCAAGAACAAGCGATGGTTTCTGCTGGGTGAGGAAAATGCCAAGAGGAGAAAACGATTTGATCTGTTAATGAGTGTGTATCTCCTGGGAGGGGAGAAGACTGGTAGAGATTTTAGTAGACTGATAAATGTATTAAGCTCATTTATCACAGGACTTATTGCCAATTCCTATGGCCTCATTTTCTCCATTCCTGTGCATGATGGAGTTTTGCTGTATCGCTCATGCCACGAAACAGTGCGCCGGGAAGGGCTGTGCTACAGCAGTGTCCTTCTGGCACCCCCATAGCCGGGTCTCTCTGGGTGGGGTCCGAGAACAGAACCTTGCTTTACCAAGGGGGAGTGCCAGTGAGAATGGGGTACCTGCAGTGTTGTCTTTCACAATGGTTGACTAGAGGATCTTGACCTCCTGGTTAGTAAATTTCTTTTCAAATCACTTGCCCTTTGAAAAATCCAGAATTTATTTCTTGCATCAGAGGATAATTTCCAGCCCCAAACCTGAGTTTTCCCCCATGATTCTTTGAGGGATTAAAAGACTCTTCTTCCTCAATGCCCCACCCAATGCCAATCGGAGAAAATGATTTTCAGAGAGCTTTAAGGTCTTTGATCAGTAAGTAGTTCATTACAGCTCCTGGAACAAACAGTGGTGGTAGCACCTTTTATAAGAAGGGAGAGGGAAGAGAAAGCCAGGAAGCTTACACGGGTGGGCAAAGTGGTAGCAGGCCAGGATATACGTGCATTAATTAATCACCATGGCTTCTCTCAGACGAGTGGTTGCTCAGAGTTTAATGTTGCTAGGCTCTTCATTCACATATCATTTATGCTTAAAAATAAGCCACAAGGATCATTATTTTTACTTTGCATTTTTATTTTTAAAAAAACAATAAATTATCTATTTATCTCTAATGTCTTCTCAGTACATTGTAATCTTCCAAAATTGCCCACATTGGATCAGAATTCTAGTTTTGGTTTTGGGTTTTTTTTGGTCCTGAAACAGTGATGTGAACATGTCAAACGACTTAGTGGTTCATCTGGCCTAAGGAACTAAATATGTGAATGCTTATCTGAACTTTATCTGAACTATCCGGAGTTTTCTTGGGTCTGTAAAATTGGAACTGAAATCTCATGGAAATTGGCTTTCTCAAAAAAATTTTGGTGAGCCAGAAATTCTGTGGGAGCAGCCTTTCCCGTGATGTCTTGGCAATTTTTACCTTGGCCCCAGGCAGAACCAGGAAGTTCAGAGGTAAAGGAGAATGAAAAATAATGAAATGGTAACTGATCTCTTTTTTTGGTACCTCCAGGAAAGTTCAGTTCAGACTTCTTTTAAGAACACATTGCGTCAGTCTTAACAACAACAGGCCTCAGAACATGCATTTAGAGGGCTTGGCTCACTCTTGATAAGTCAGCCCATCTATGGTGAAGAGAGAAAGTAAAGGTTACTAAATTCTCTTTCATTTTTCACACTGTTTTACTAAAGAGCCATTTTTTGGCAATGCAGATTCTATCTGAATGACTGATCATTTAATTAGGATATTTTCCCTGTGGTTAGCAATGATATGGCAGATAATTTTGATGAATTAATATTGATTTTCTTTACCACCCTGCAATTCAAATAGCTGTCATTAGACAGAGCACATTTCTGTGTATCTTCATATTTGGCAGTTTAGAATGTAGAATTCAAGTTTCTATTTGAAAGTGAGATCCCTCTAGAACTACATTCACAGAACCGTCCTGAGAGAGGGGGCCCTTCTGGCTGATTGGGCAGTAGTTCCCAAACCCTGGTCTGCCTGTGCTACTTATAAGCCGAGATGCCCTGGCCCCACCTCAGGTTACTGTGCCACGTCAGCGTGGAGGAGCCCATTGAGCTGTGTTTTTGTTTAACTCCCACTGGTGATTTTGATGTGCACTGAAGTTCACACACCGTTGATTTAAGTGGTCACCTGTGTGTCATGAAGTTTTCACCAGGTTCGTAAATAGCAATTGAAAAAGACAAATTATACTAACATAATATATAAATTGACTGCTACATCTCTTATTCTCTTGAATCCTCACCAAAAACCGTGTGAGGGAATCTTCACATCACCCTCGTTTTATGGGTAAAGGGCCTGAGGCTTAGAGATACTCAAATGATGGAGCAGAAACTCAAATCCTGCTCTTTTGCTTTGAAGCCCAGGACGTTTTCCACTGTACCAGACCAATGTTCTGCAATTAGAGAAAGGAGGAGTTCCTGTTACTAATATTTTGGGGAAGAAAATTAAAAGAAATTTATTGTGCAAGATTAATATTCCATAATAAACAACAATAATACCAAATTTTTGACATATTTATTCTTCGGTGACTTAATTACCCCAAGAGACAGAAAGGTAATTGAAGACAGAGTCCAAGGCTGCGTTCCCTCAGATACCCATTCCTATTTGTGGGTACTCAATAAATCTCAGTGGCAGACTACTGGCTTGAATTTTTTTCTCTTTGCAAATTTTTGCATATTGTGGCAGAGTGCTAATTGCCAATACTGAAGGGTGAGCTTTAGGACGAGGCCATCTGTCTTATTAGTCACTCAATTTATGTTCATTTTTGCATGGAGGCTGGAAAGGAAAAGCAGCCAGAAGCCATGGTCGGTTATTTCATCTTAATTTAATAATATATAATTCCCGTAATATTCCAAACAACTAAAGTTTATAATGCTCACAAGTTTTCAAAAATTTTGATGAACTTAATTCCCTATGGAGAGGCTTACCTCTTTGTCTTTGTTGACCACGCTTTAAAAGACAGACCATGATAAATGCTAGTAAAACCAAATAGTTGACAGGTATTTGTTCCTAAAGGACTTAATTACCTGAGGAGACAGATCACTGAGGTCGTGTTTTCACCCGCAGTTGGCCAGCTGGGAAGCTGCTCTTTATTCCAGTTCTGTCTGCTCTGTGACCTCAGGGCGTTGGCCTCCGTCCTGGCTGCATCCTGGCCATTCATTTGTGCAGTGAGATGGGCTAGGGCAGGGGCAGGAGGTGGGAGGGGACAGACAGCCAGACAGGAGGAAAAAGTCGATCCTGAGAGGAAAAAAAAGAAGTGGGGCTCGTGCGTGACCAAAATAAAAAGAGCATCAGGCTTTCTGAAAACTCCAAAGTGTAGGCAAGTTTCAGCAGACTCCCCTTAGGCGGGTTTAACAAGTACAATTGGCAATCATACAAAAGATAACCTAACCTGCCAGTAGTTCAGGGATAATATTTTCACTAGGATGAACTGCTCTTGAACTGTTTCTGTAATTTATTTGGTGCAAACAGGCCTTCCTTCTACATCAGACATGCATGTCTTATGGCCACCCATTTGTTTATTGTAAAAACATATTTATTATAGCCAATGCAAGCAAAAGCCTCCTTCCCACTGGTGTTTGAATTCCCTGAAGCCTTCTCTTACTGTATACCACAACCTGATGATGAAGTATAGGCAAGCTTGTTCCAAACCATGTCCCGTGTTTTCTTTGGATTTACCTTCAAAAATCTATTGCTAAAGAGCAACTCCTAGTGTTTTATGACCTTTCGCCATGATGGTGCTTATTCTTTGGACTTGAAATGATTTCCCTTTTCTTGATGAAAATGTCAAGTGTGCCTGAGGACACGGCCAGAACATAGAGGCCAAACACAGAGAAAGGAGGAGAGCTGACTGACCTACCTGCTAGAACGGGCATGTTTTAGAAAAGATCAGCTGGCGGAATCTATGTAAAGTGCTACAATGTATTATTAATTCATCATCACAATTACCATTAATATTTATCCTACACGAAGTCATCAATAGTTAGTCTCTGGAATGACCCTGAAAATAAAGGAGGTCTTGAATAGCTCTGGAGATGCCACGTCTATGGAGTCATTCATTCCAGATATTTCCTTGAGTGGCTACTATGTGCCAAGTAGTAAACAAGTCAGAAAAAAAATGTCATCTCCTTTGTCAAATCTAGATATTCCTTTTCTGTTTGGAACTATCCAATCCCTATCATGTATGAGTAAAGCAAACTGTTCTAGTCTCATTCCCATGTTCTTCAGGAAGCCAAAAATAGTCTGAAACCTGTGACAACCAAAATCTAATTAGCATTTTAGACCTCACTTATGGCCCTGACAAGAAAAGGAAATGAGGAATGATTCCTCTATTCATCTGGCCAATAAACATCCTGGGTAGAATTAGAGTCCACAGAAGAATTAACACTTCCCCTTTAATAATATATGGGAGGGCTGCTGCCAGCCCATATTGCACCTTGATGAAAATGAGAAAAAGTTTCCCTTCCTCATGACACTTTGCTTCAATTTGAGGGATCATTGTCATAATGAATATGCAAATCCACACTATCTATGATATAAACATCACTCCCTTAGATGTGCTCCCTTGTGCAGTGCACGGTCTGCCCAACTGCATGCTGCGGCTCCATGCAGTGACTATTTCAGACAGGTTGGAAGGGCTGCGGAACAAATAAATATTAATATGCATCCTCCAAACGAGGGACTTCTGCTGATAATATTCTGTCACCAAACACTTTGACTAACTCTCTCCTGTATACTGTCTCTCAGACACATTTCTAACTGGGAACCTGAGGTCATCTCTGACATTTAAACGGAAGATAATTTTACTACCCTTTCTCACTAATCGCCCTGTCCTCTGAAGATTTCCTTAGAGTTTCTCTCAATTGAGAACTCTGCTCCTCAATTTAATCTAATATAATTTCAGTTTACTAATCATGAATCATAACCTGCCTGAGTTTTTGGCTAATTTCTTTTCGGGATCTCTTCCTCAAAATCAGATAGGTGGGAAAGTCCATGAAATACCTGCATCTGCACAGTGTTTGTGACATGGAAATTCTGGACTCTCACAATCCCAAACTAAAAGATGCAAATGTATTATCCGCCCCTTAACCAGAATATATTTTCTCACATTTGTAATGAACTGATAGAGCAGAAAGAGGAAAGCAAATGCAAAAAAAAAATTAATGAGTGCCTCACCTTGTTTTCTACTTCAACATCTAGTTTCCAGAAATACCCTATCTCTAAAATTTTAGATTGCTTTTCTACTAAAGCACTCACCTCAGTGATTCTGGTGAGATGAACAGAGCTGGCCACCCAGAATTTGGCTGATTTCAAAGGATCAACTTCTAAGAAATAAATCCTACCTAATGTATACCATGCCTCCTGCTTTACACGTGATCCTTCAGATATCCGGAGACAACTGGAAAGTCTCACGTTACCCATCAGTTGGCAGAGTCATTGTGGCGACTTCAGAACCCAAACTGACAATTGTTCCCATAAAATGTTACTCGTAGTAGTTTGGATTTGGAAAATCTAGATTTGTTTATCTCTTCACCATCAACTGGTTAGTTCCTTAATGTGACGTGAGAGAAACTAACCAACTGCCGTCCTTTACGCCTTCTTTTCTGCCTCTTTATTATCCCCCGTTTGTTTGTACTTTAAAATCACTCCAGGCCACGACTTGGCCATTCCAACCCGTTCATTGGGAAATTGCCACAGATCAAAGACTAACGTGTATCCATAGCATCTGCCCCCAATTATCTGAACAATACAAATGTGTGCATGTATGTACACAGTGTGATGTAGGGGAGTTTTTTCTCCACTAAAATGAGCTCAAAAAACTCAAGAGCTTCCATAGAAGAAACTTTAGGTGTGCAAAGGGTTAAGATAAGGGACCTAGCAGAAGAGGTTCCTGGACCCACATTCTCTTTTCAGTCGGAAGAGCTCTGCGTTTATCTGTCCAATAACTTGGACTTATATATAAGATTTCAGTTGAAAAAGGATTGAAAAACTACAACAAATTAAAAAACAATTTGCTTAGGAAATGCTTTGGCATATCCTTAAATAATCGTCTTTCTCCATGCTAACCTTTGCCACCATCTAAATTCTTACCTTCTCAAGGGCAGGGATTGTATCTGTTATCAACTCTTGGGGGGCCGGCTGTATAGCCCAGTTGGTGGGGCGTCGGTTTACCACATGGGAGGCCCCGGGTTCGGTCCCCGGGGCTCCTTGAGCGGGCGGACCGCCTCGAGAAGGCAAGCCCCCGCGGGCGGGCAAAAAGGCAAGCCCCCGCGAGCAAGGGCGAGCCCCCACCAGCAGGCAGGCCGCCGCGCCGGTGAGCTGACTTGGCAGGTCGCCACAGTGGGGGGAGACAAGCAGACACAGAGGAATGCAGAGAAAAAAAAATGAACACAGCAAGAGCAAGCAAAAAGGGGGGGATGTATAATAAATAAAAAATAAATAAATCTTAGTGTTGAAGCCATTGAAAGTTATGTTTTAGGGTCCTCTGAAAAGCAAATTGTATCAGAAGATAAAGAGCTTTTTAATCTTGAAAGCAGAGTTGAAATAGAAAAATCCCTAAAACAGATGGAAGATGTTTTGAAAGCATTACAAATGAAGGTCTGGGAAGTTGAATCAAAATTATCCCCTAGCAGTTGCAAAAGCCGAAATCTATTCCATGGCCCCCATTCTGGACTCTCGTACCCCCACCTGCTAATGAACGATTCATATATAGCAGTTCTTGTTATCTCACTTTCACTGAGAATTAAAGGAATTCTGAATGGCAAAAAAAAAGGAAAAAAAAGAGACCGGTCTAAAAAGATTAGGGTAAGTCTTAATTAAAAAGTTAATTTTCAAAGCAGAACACCCTTTTAAAATACTTGGCATGTCTCCATGACTTTCTCATGTTCTGAAACACTTGATGGCTCTGAAAGCAGCAGTGTCTCATCCCCGCGGATGAGAATGAAAAAGTGTCTTTTTGGATGTGCATTATTTGTGTGTTGAGTCCAAACATTAACATATCAGATTCTTTCGTGGTATTCCCATGATCTGGGCCAAGTCACCATGTACAAAAACAAACCACACTGGTTTTCAGTACCCCAAAACCTCTGAGAAGGGGGAGATAGAATCAGTGCAGCTGTGGCAACAACCTTATTGCTAGAGAACGTGGGCATCCACCTTAGAAGTGCCTGGGGAGTTTGAGAACAAAGCAGAGACGCTGTAGCTGTGCATACCAGGCATGGGAGATTCTTTTAGTAGAAAACAGTCCTTCTGGGCACCTGATTATTAGTTATTTTTTCCTTCCAAAACCTGCATGTAAATGTAACTCTCCGATGTCACTAACGCAGCTGGAATGGCTGATCTCTGGGGTCTAGCTTTAATGCCACCGCAGGCCTGCTGCCTTCACTGCCTGCGGCCTGCGACCCTCTCCAGCTCGCAGCTCGCAGCTCACAGGTGGCCTGTGATAGAGGATATCTAAATGTGCTTCTTGGTTAGCATTCATCTCACCCCGTTCCTTCCCGTGGAAAATTTGCCTGGAGTCCAAGCAAATGTGTAGACTATTGACATTAATTCTCTCCCTCTCCCTCTCTAAGGCAGGATACCGTAGCTCCTAAGATCAAGTTGTTAAAGAAGCAAACACATTTTCAGATTTCCGATGATTTTATCTTTTCATTTTAGGCCAAAGATATAAATTTACATCCAGTGTTTCTGCAATCACATGGCCCTCCCCAGCTACCCAAGCAAGCAGCCAGCTGAAACAGGACGTTTAAAAACCCTACACTTCCATAAAATGATGTCTGAAACGTGTCGCAGACTTGGGCCTCCCCCACCACCGAACTCATCGACTGATACTTTATTTTTTTAAGTTGCCTGTTATTTTAGATATATTTGATTCTCTAAGTGACTAAAGGAAAAGACACTTCCAAAAGTTAGTCTTTGATATGAAAATGTATGAAGACATACTTTTTCATCATTAACTACCATGCTATTTCAAAATAATGCCTTTTGATATCAGCTTACCAATTCTAAACAAAGCATAACTTTTGTGTAGTGATCTTTATGGTAATGTGTATGTTTTGGAATGAACTGTAACTTTTCATCTGCACATTAGACATTATCATGTTTTCTGCTTATCATAGAGAAAAATGTTTTCACAATTTCAATTTTATCCTTTCACTGAACATATAATTGTAGAACTTTCTTAACTGTGAGTCTATATACTATAGACTGTAACAAGTGATCATTCAGAAAGATGGTACTGAAATATATGCCAGAGGTTGTAGGCAAGCTTTAAAGTAAACTGCTCCTTATGCTTTGTAAGAACTATGCCCTTATTTCTAAAATTAAATTGAACAGGATTGAAAATAATTTATAGATAATCATAAAGAAAGGAATGAATGTGATTAAAGAGTTAGAAATGAAAGCAGTGAAGAAATTCAAAGGAGTATTAAGACTTATTGGTTATAAAAGCTCTTTTTAAAATTTAAATATGAGATTTGCAGTTTCCAAAAAAGTGAAATAAAGAAAGCCTTTTCCTCCTCTCTTACAAATCACCCAAGAAGAACATGTAATAAAAACCTAAAGCTCGTGCTCTGTAACGCTGGGAGGTGTCTCTAGCTTTGAGCCCGTGGAAGAAGGCTGCCAAGTCCTTTGAGAGGACTCCGAGGCTGCGGGTCTAACTCAGAGCTGGCAGCTCCGGCTCTCCTTGCCTGGAGCAGCCGCATTAGGCACGTGCTCTCGCGGCAAGTGCTCCCCTAGACTGGGAAGGGGGGGCTGGAAGAGGAATGGCAAAGGCGAAGGTGGGCGGTCTCGTGGCAAGGCAGAGTAAGGGGGACGGAACGCAGCCGAGAAGCCCGGAAAGAGTGACCTCGATTAGCTCAGCAACACAAACCAGCATCCTAAGGAAAATTCCTGCCAGTCTACGCCCCCTCAAACCTGGTACCCTACAAATACCTAGTTCAGGAAGAAGGAACCTCACTCAAATGAGGAGTAATTTCAAAACAGGAGCTGTCTTAGATCTATGCAAATATATAATAAGAAAGAAAGCAAAAAGAACGTCAGGTAATAAACGCTCACCATAAAAATATCTCTACAGAGCTGTAAAATAACCGTGAACAAGTATTTGCCACAAATTTTAAAATATTAAGAAGCTATTGCTTCTATAATATAGTGATTCCTAGCATAGACATGAGAGTTTTGGAAAAATAGGATGAGACAACAGAACATGAAATATGGATTGGCAAGCTCAAAAGAAGTAGAAGAGAAAAATAAAAACTCCCAGAAATACAGACTACATTGGAAGCAGCGCAAAGGAGAGTAGACTGTGAAAAACACAGTAAGGGATCTGGAGTGTTGTAAAGCAAGCAAAATAGAATAGAAATTTCAAAGGTGAATTTAAGTGAAATTTCAAAGGAGATTAAAAGGATTAGAGAGAAAATGATAGATGTGGAAAATGGATATGACTAGATGTGAAAACAGGCAGAATATCTAACATACAAATAATGATATCACTGAGAATAGAGCATAAACTGTGAAAAGGAAATATATTTTAAAATATAATTGAAGAAAAGTTTGCAGCAATATAAATAGCATAAGATATGTAGCTTGAAGGGGCACATACAGCATGATCTAGGAAAAATGGAATTCGAACAATGAACACCACAGTAATCTTAGTAAAACTTCCAGATTTAAAAAAAAAAAAGTTGTCTGGACTTCTAGTAGAAAAGATAATGAATAATGTGGGACTTAGAAAGATTTATGTGAAGAGTGAATGCTAGAACACAGAGGAGAAATCCTTCAAAGACCAAAAAAAATAAAAACTATAAAAAAGTGTAAATGAAAAATTTTATGCCCATCAACGCGTGTTCATTTATGAACACATAATGTCTATGAAGTGTAGGTTGGTGGGAGATGGAATGTGGGATGAGAAGGGGGAGAAGATGCTGGATGGATGTAGAATGTTTAATAAAGTCAAATGTAAATTTGTGGTAATGGTTGGACTTGATGGAAACACATTATAATGAATGTAACAAACACTGTTGATTTATGGGTGCGATTGTGATAGAGGCTAAAACAAATAGTCTAGGAAGATTAATGTTAGTTGGAGGACAGCTAGAGGATACTTAGGGAATGTATAACAGTGACTCTGTAAGTAGATGAGAATTGTGGTTAATAATATAAACACAGGAATGTTCTACTACAGGGTGTTAAGAATGTGACTCTACATGGGAAAAATATAACTAATGTAATTTATGGACTATAGTTAACTACAACACTGTAACGTGTTTGTAGCAAAAGAGAAGTTGGTACTGTATTAATTCTAAAGGGAAAAAAA
>PVKH010040439.1:0-11065 GCA_004027955.1 Chaetophractus vellerosus | reverse complement strand
GCCAAAGAACAATTAAATAAAAATATTTTTAAAATGCAATATAAAAAATAAAATAAAAAGTATATAAAAAATTTAAAAATTTTTTTGCATTGTCTTTCTTTTCTGTAAGATCTGTTATCTTTTATGAATAGTGACAATTTCTTCTATATGTTCCCCCAGTGTCTTATTTTTTCACTTCATTTTCAAAGAAACTTTAGGTAACAGAAAAGTCACATAGAAAATAGATTCCCATATACCCCATCCCCTCCCCATCTCACATCTTCCCCTATTACTATCATCTTACATGAGTATGGTACATTTGTTACAATTGATGAACAAATATTGTAGCATTGCTACTAATCATGATCAAAGGTTTACATTATGGTTCACATTCTGTACCATACACTTTTATAAGTTCTGACAAAATGCATAATGGCCTGGATCTTTCATTGCAAAATCATGCAGAACAATTCCAATGCCCTTAAAAGTCCCCATGCTCCATTCATTCTTTCCTTCCCCTCCCCTTGGAACCATAGTAACCACAAGATTGCACTTTTTGAAGAATAAGGTATAAGCATTAATATTGAGGACTTGACATACTGGTCTGTCTTCTTTCATTAGGCACTACCTATGTTCTCAAAAGACTCTTGTCCCTCTATTTGAGAACATAATTGGACTACCCAGGATGGAAGTTTAATTTTTTTCTTGTTTATTGTGTGAGTCTCCACCCACTGAGATAACACCCTATGACAAGATGAACACTTTCATATTCCATAAGAACAAGCCCCAGGAACACCCCTTCCCACTTATCACCCCACCCCTGACACTTTGTACCAATAACCCTCCCCTACTGTATTTGTTAAAAGAACATTCTCACCATTATAGGTTTAACCACAGACCTACAAGTCCCCAGATGTCCTGTCCAGTGGGACAGTCAACAGGGGCCTCCGAACCTGTGGGAAAAAGAATGGTATGGGACAAGGAGACACGAAGAATGGCAACAAGACAGGAGGTCTGATCAAGCTGCAAAAGTTTATTGGTGAGGTACAAGTATTTATGCTCAAAGGGAGGAGGGAGTGGTCAGCAGGGGAGGGTGGCTTGTTAGTTATCTATTGGTAGCTGCTGTTGCTGGGGAAGGGGATAGATTAGCTAACTGGCATTTTCAGTTCTTTAAGAAATTGGTGGAACATGACTCAGACTGTTTATTATTAACTCGGGAGGCCATGCTGCTGACAACGAGTACTGTGTGTTTCCTTAATTGTCCCCAACACCCAGAGTTCACCTGTTCCTTCCTCCAGCGCTCCCCTCAGTTCCATGAATAGTCCAAACCAACTCTCCCACCCCACTAACCCTCACATTCCAGCACCATCAACTCCACTCAAATACCTGCACCACTAACAACCACCCCCATCCACTGCCAAACCACCCCCTGCCACCTTATCATAGGTTTTGCCTATATTGTGCATTGGCTAACCATACTCTACCTCCTTTCTTTTCCTGATAGCCTACATTCCAGACTCTAGCTCTTTGAGACTGCTCAATTTGCTTAGGTCATGTAATATTTGTCCTTTAGTGACTGGGTTATTTCATTCAACATCATGTAATCAGGATTCATCCATGTTGTCCCATGTGTCAATACTTCATTCCTTCTTACAGCTAAGTAATATTCCATTGTATGTATATACCACAATTTGCTTATCCATTCATCTGTTGATGGATACTTGGGTTGCTTCCAACTTTTGGCAATAGTGGATAATGCTGCTGTGAACATCGGTGTGCATATATCTGTTCATGTCCCAGATTTCAATTCTTCATATGGAAGTTCTATAGTTAGCTGCCTGAGGAACCACCAAAGTGTCCTCCACAATTGCTGCACCATTCTACATTCCCACCAGCAGTGGATGAGGGTTCTTTCCTCCACATCCTCTCCAACACTTGTAGTCCTCTGGTTTTTAGTAGCTGCCAGTCTAATAGGTGTAAGATGATATTTCATTGTAGTTTTGATTCACATTTCCCTGATAACTAGTGGGATTGAGCATCTTTTCATGTCCTTTTCAGCCATTTGTATTTCCTCTTTGGAAAAGTGTCTATTCAAATTTCTTGCCCATTTTTAAAGTGGGTTGTTTGTCTTTTTATTTTTGAGATATGATATTTCTTTGTATATGCTAGATATTAGGCCCTTAGTGAATAAATGGCTACCAAATATTTTCTCCCATTGAGTAGGCTGCCTTTTAACTTTCTTGACAAACTCTTTTGAAGTGCAAAAGTTTTTAATTTTGAGGAGGTCCCATTTATCTATTTTTCTCTTTCTTTGCTCATGCTTTGGGTGTAAAGTTTATGAAACTTTATAATTATGTTATATGTATGAAACTGTTTTAATTATGGTAGATATATGATATGTTTATTTATCTGCTCCTCATAGACTTTCTTATACAAGTGTTTGCAAGCTATTCATGCATTTTCACTTTCTGTAAATTTGGAAATAAACTTTAGTATCTCCAGAAGAAAAACCCTGTTGATGTTTTCATTGGGATTGTGTTAAACATAAATATTAACTTAGAGAGAATTATTATTTTTATGACATTGATGCATTCTGTCCAAGAATCATCAATCTCATATGGATGTTATTCCATTTGATAAGGTGTATTTCTGTCCTTTAAGAGATTTTTTAGAAGAAGTTTCTCTCTTAGAGATTGTCCAAATTTCTTATTGTGTTTATTACTAAATATTTTATCTTTTTATTGCTATTGTGAATGGGAGTCTTTAAAAATCTATTTTATATTTCAAATGATGATTGCTCATATATATGAAATCCAATGATTTTTTAAAAAATAATTTGTACGTTTACATTTTTGTTAATTTTATATACTTCCACTTAACTACATTATTTTAATGTCTGCTGTATTTTTCATATTGATATTCTTGGGATTTTCAGATATGTTTTCATCCTCAAATAGGGTTACTTTTACTTGTTCACTACCAATTTTTTGCTTTTGTTTTTTCTTTTCTTATTGTATTGGCTTATGCCTCTAATATTATCGTAAATAGCTGAGGATGTAGTAGGAATTCCTTACCATATTCCTAATCTTAGTGGGAAAACTTCTTAAGTGAGAACATGGTTTTTGTCAGAGACATATATATTTTGTTATGTTACGCATTCTTGTTTTACTGAGTTCTTTTAACAGGTGTTCAAGATATTAATGGTTTTTATAATTTGAATTATTCTTGCAATCCTAAAATAAATCCCATTGGGGCATGTGATAGGATGAATAATGGTTCCCCAGAGATGTTCATAACCTTACCCCCAGAACATGTGATTTGGCCTCTTACATGGAAAAAGGGTCTTTGCAGTTGTGATTACATTAAGGGTCCTGAAATGGAGAGTGATTGATTTTGCCCAAAGCTTCTGACAGTTCATGTAACATGAAAATTGTGAAGTGACCATTTGATTTAGCACAGTAAAATCCATGTGGAACTTAATAACAGGAAATTTAGTGAAAGTATTATTTGGAATGTGTTGTATAAATTAAAATCATTTACTGTAAATTAATGGAGGTATCTCTTATATTATAATGATCATTCAGAAAATTCCAGCCTCATAAGTGGCTATAAGTATTTTGGTCATATCTTATAAAAACATATGGCATAGGAAGTTTCATTATCTAAGATCCACATCAAAACATTGATATGCACTGGTAAGACTGACACCTGAGTTTTTACAAACTTCTGACAAGATCCTCTGGCATCAGTGGTTGAGATTTGCCAGCTTGTTCTGCCCAATCCACTCCCAGAACTGCTTACTTCTCTTCTGAAAGCCCAGACACTTTAATTCTACAGTGGATTTAAATTAGAAATCAATGAGAGTAGAAAGCTTGGGAAATGCATCAATTTGAGGAAAGGAAATATGTCTTAAATAAACAATAGATAAAAGAAGCGCTCACAAGGGACTTTGGAAAACACTTTGAGGTGAATAAAAACAAAAACATTACACACAAAAGATAATGGGGTACTGCTAGAGCAGTGCTTAGAGGGAGATTTTTTACCTATAAAAGCCTAAATTAAAAAAGAAAGATCTAAAATCAATAGTCTATACATTCACATTAAGAAACTGTAAAACAAAGAGCAAGTTAAACCTAAAGCAAGCAGAAAAAGGAAGTAATAGGAATAGATTGGAAATAAATAAACTCAAGCATAGAAAAATAATGGAGAAAAATCAATGAAACAAAATGCAGATTATTTGTAAAGATCAACAGTGTTGCAGGTTATAAGCTGCCTTTTTTTGCTGCAAGAGACAAGCTGATACAAAAATTCACTTGGGAATGCAAGAGGCTCAGAATGGCAAAAACAATTTTGAAAAAGAATAACAAAGTTGGAGAACTCAAAGTACCCAATTTCAAAACTTACTCCAAAGCTACAGGAATCAAGGCAGTATGATACTGACATGAGGATATATATATGGAGCAATGGAATAGAATTGAAAGTCTAGAAATAAACCTTTACATTTATGATCAATTTATTTTCAACAAGGGTGTCAAGACTATTCAATGGGGGAAATGTCTTTCCAAAAAATGCTGCTAAGATTACTGATCTCCACAAGCAAAAGAATGAAATTGGACTTTACCTCACATCATATAAAATTAATTCAAAATTAATCATAGAGCTAAATGTAACAGCTATAACTATAAAAGTCTTAGGAGAAAACATAGGGATAAATCTTTGCAGCCTTGGGTTATGAAATGGTTTCAGAGACATGGCTTCAAAAGTAAAAGAGGTAAAAGAAAAAATAGATAAACAGGACTTTATCAAAATTAAAAACTGTTTTTGGCAATGATTAAATCATGAAAATGAAAATAAACTCAGCAAATGGGAGAAAAGATTTACAAATCACACATTTGAAAAGATTTGCAAATCACAGAATGTATATAACATCTCAATAATAGACATTTCTGGGCCCGGCTAGATAGCTCAGTGGATAAAGAGCGCGCTGGGGTACCACATGGGAGGCCCCGGGTTCGGTTCCCGGGGACCTCTCCAAGCGGGCAGACGGCCTTGAGAAAGGCAAGCCGCCGTGGGCAGGGCAGAGCCGCCATGGGCAAGGCAAAAAAGCCACCACGGGCAGGGTGGAGCCCCCACGGGCATGGCAAAGTCACCCATGAAAAGCGGAGCTGCGGCAGCCCGCAAAAACATGGAGGACTGCTGCCCGTAAAACATGGAGTGGAGCCGCCCATGAAAACGGAATGGAGCCACCCATGAACGGAGCGAGCCGCCGCCGCGGAGGGCCGACTCAGTGCATCGCCACAAAAGATGGGGGGAGACAAGGAGCAAACATAGAAAAACACAGAAGAGTGGACACACAGCAAGAGCAAGCAGAAGGGGGGGATATGTAATAAATAAATAAAAAATAAATCTTAAAAAAAATAATAGACATTTCTCCAAAGAAGAAACAAAAATGGCCAATAAGCACATCATTAGTTTTTAGGGAAATGCAAATCAAAGCCTGATGAGCTACTGCTTCACACCTACTAGAATGGATATAATAAAAATGTGTTGGCTTTCTGCTTGAGGTGATGGAAACATTTTGGTAATATATAGTGGTGATGATAACACAACATTGTGAATGTAATTAACACAGCTGAATTATATATTTGAATGTGGTTAAAAGGTGAAATTTTAGGTGGTATATATGTTGAATAAAAATTTTAAAAATATCAGACATAAGACTGTACAACACAAACAGTGGACCTTACTGTATGCTATGATCTATAGTTAAGAGTACACTTATAATAATATTCTCTCATCAATTATAATGAAGGTACCATGCCAATGCAAAATGTTAATAATGGGGACAAGTATATGGGAACTCTATATTTTCTGCATGATCTTTCTGTAAACCTACAACTTCCCTAATTCAAATAAAAGTCTTGGCTAGAATTTGGAGAAGTTGGGGCCTTTAACCCATTCCTGTTAGGATTGTAAAATGGTGCAGTTCCTTTGGAAAACACTTTGACAGTTCCTTAAATTATTAAATGTAGAGCTACCACAAGACTCATCAATTCCACTCCTGGGTATATTCCCAAAGGAAATGTAAACAATCATCCACCAAAAACATATACATGAATGTACACAGTGCCACCATTTCTAAAAGTAGGAACAACCCAAATGTCTATCATCTGATGAGTGAATGAATAAAATGTGGACTATACATATAATGGAATATTATTTGGCAATAGGAATGAAGTATGGATACATGCTATAACATGTTTGAACTCTGAAAACGTTATGTTAAATGAAAGAAGCTAGCCACAAAGACCACATTTTATATGATTCCATTTACAAAAAATATCCAGAATAGACAAATCTACAGAGACTGACAGTAAATTAGTGTTTGTCTAGGACTAGGGGTGGAGGGAGTGGCGGCAGGAAAGGACTGCTAATAGGTAAAGGATTTCTTTTCATGTTGAGAATTTTCTAAAATTAGATAGCGGTGATGTAACTAATGTGACTCAGTGAATAGATGAAAACATTGAATTGTACACTTTAAATGGGGGAACTTTATGCTACTTGGATGTAAAGGTTAAAAATATTCTTATGACAGAAGAGGCCATGTCTGTTTGACAGTGAGAATTCAGAGGAAGAGATGAGACTATAGAATCTTTGGGTCCAATTGGCATTATATTAATCAGTGATTCCCAACTCTAGTCATCTAATTCTTCTGGGCTTGGGGGTTGCAGTAAGCAAAAATCAACAACAGTTGCCTTTTAGTAAGCACTTTTTGTGTGCCAGACACTCTACTGGGAACTTTATTTATTAAATCCTCACAATAGTCCCAATGCTATATAGTCATACTTCATTCAGAAAACCAGTATTTATGGAGCAAACTTTTCACACAGGAACTTTCTTAGGAACTAGGGACACAGCTCTAAGTAAGACAGACCAGTTCCAGACTCTGTTACTTCCATGTTGAGAAGTTGTTTAGGATCATACAGCCAGCGTGGAATTAGATATTGGATGTATTCTTCCTCCCACAGAGCCTCTGGAAACTGGCAATCTAGAAATAATGTGTTCTGATTTAAAGTAGGGGGGCCGGCTCGATAGCCCAGTGGGTAGGGCACCGGCATACCACATGGGAGGCTCCGGGTTCGGTTCCCGGGGACCTCTCCTAGCCGGCAGACCGCCTTGAGAATGGCAAGCCGCCATGGGCGGGCCAGAGCCGCCGTGGGCAGGGCAAAAAGCCGCCATGGGCAGGGCAGGTTGCCCGCAAATGGAGCACAGCCAGCCACCCGCGAACTGAAAGCCGGCCGTGAATGGAAGCAGAAGCCGCCCACAAGCGGGAAAAGCCACGCCTGCGCAGTGACCAGTCTCGGCGCATCGCCGCAGCGGGGGGGAAGGGGAGATATGTAATAAAATAAATATATCTTAAAGAAAAAAAAATAAAATAAAGTAGGCAATAATGAAGAGAGAGAGAGTGTGAAAACAACGGAAAGAAGGAGAGATTTAGAAAGTTCTTCATAATATCTTAAAACACTGATTATATTTAATATTTAATTTGGTGTTGTACAATCTACAGTGAAGGGAGAACAGTTCAAGCAAGTGACTCCCTTGAGGCTTGTATTATCTGGTATGACTATTAAAACTGATAAGAAGTGGCTAATTGCTCAATCTCCATTTATTTTAGTACTCTGTAAGCACAGCCTAGATCTCCCTTATGTCTTAGAACTTCAGATTTCTGTGCTAGTCCCAATGGATTGCTAATGGATTTAGTAATTTCACAGGGTAAATATGAAACAATTTTTCTATTGCATAAGGAAACATAAACTGAGAAAACATAAATGACACATTGTATTGTGTAGATGTTGGCATGGTGGCGTGGTTGTTTTTTATTGAATTAATTCTCTTTTTCTCTTTGCTTTTATTTTAATAATTAATCATATTTGAGGCAGTTAATATCATGCTCTGTAGACATTGTCTGTGCTGTGACTTGTAGTATCTGGTTGGAAAACTTACCGAGAAGCACAGCATGCCGAATAATTTGAGTGTCTGTCTAAAGATACTGAATATATACATACAGAAATAGAACTTTAGACAATGATAAAATAACAGAGCTTATGAAAAAAAAGAGGACTCAATTTTGTTTGTTTTAAACATCCAGTGAATTTTTGAATCTTTGTTTTCTGACACAGAATTATAAGATCACCTTTGACTATGAAATGAACTGCTCTAGCTATTATTTTTTCCTTGGCAGGAGATATAATACACTCTTTGAGTATGAAATGAATGATATTTCCATAGTTTATTGGCATCAGAGCATATTTGAAATTATAGCTTAGCAAGCCAATTTTTTTCACTGTAGTATCTATTATGTACATTTCTACAAGCTGAAAAATATATATGTATACACACATACTGAGTGGTCCTTTATGAGGGTTGAAGCAATATTCTTATTGGAAGTCAAATATGGCCCTGACCTTTCATGTCATTTTTCTCAATGGATCTTCCAAATGTTTTTACACCACTTCCCTAGTTGAAGAAACAGCTCAAGAAGGTTGGGAAAATTGTCCAAAGTCACACGGCAAGGAAGTGGCAGATCTGAGATTTGGACACAGCCAAATGAATGACAGCATTTCTTTTCCATCATGTTGTTACTATCCTTTTTATTTTGCTTTGAACAATTGCTTATCCTTCACCAAACTTGGGAGTTTGCCACTGACTATGCTACTTTCTTGCTATTTTTGCACAAGTCTTTTTGTAATTTGTGAAAATGGTAGATTATCCCAAAATAAAAGTCAGTAATTAGGAGAGAACTGAGAATGACATTAAGACCCATTAGAACATTTCCCTTTTTGGGCTGTGTAATAGAACTCTTCTGAAATAGCTCTCAGATAATAATTCCTTCCGGTTTCCTGCTGAGGAGAGCAGACTGAACACACTACCTCCTCCCCCTCACAGATCCCACTGCAGGGGAAGTGATTTCAGGAGGAGGCTTAAGCCTGTGAGGAACATGGCTGAAGGTTAGTGGATGGGAGACCTCAATGGACTTTTGGAAGAAGTAGCAAAGTGGGGTGTGGAAGGTAACTGAACTTGCTGGGAAGGGCAATTTAGAACATGCCTACAGCAGAAGGCAAAAGAGGAGAGAGTGCATATGACTTGGGGGGGGGGAGTGGAGAGCCTTGGCACTCAAGAAGAAAAGTAGGTGAATGTGGTAGTGGGCGAGGTTGCCAACAAGGGATGTGATGGGTATCTGTACTGTGGCAGACTGTCTGTCCACCAAGCCCTATCTTTCCTCCATCCTCATGTGCTTAGTGTGGGTGGCCAAGCTTTTATCCCTCAGACAAAACACCTGAAGGTTCTTTAGAAAATTGAAAGACTCTAAGGAAGAGATGCCAAATTCTTGCATTAGAAACCTTCCAACAAAATGGTGGCCATTTTACCAAACACACACAAAAAAACCAAGCCTGCTAGACATCGAGCCCCACCTGTGTGCACAGGGCTCCCAGACGATGCGTTTTAGGGCTCCACACTTAAACTTAAATAGACAACCACAAATTCCCAGATAAGGGAAGCAAGTCTTCTATGCAAAATCTTTCCTAACATTTATGTATTTGTTTATATATTCATGCTTATAAATTATATATATATATTTATATAATGACAGTCGCTGTTAAAACTCCTTTTCATATATTAACTCATTTAATTCTCACAACTCCATGAGATAAAATTTTATTATTCTTATGTTCGAAGACAAGGCAAACCCATCAAAACAAAAATACAAAGAGATAGAACATCTCGGAGAAAAGAGAGCTGGGAGCAATCCACAAGGTCCTATATCTAACTTATAAGAGTTCTAGAAAGAGAATAAATGAAAGAGAGTGAAAATACCCGACAAAATAAATGAATAAATACACACATCGAGACTCATCATCTTACAATTTCACAGCACCTAGGATAAAAAAGAAGCTACCCCAAACTCCAGTGACCAATACAGATGAACGCATGCGCGCGCGCACACACACACACACACACACACACACTAACCAACAAGCATCATCAACAGGATGCCTAAAATAAATGAAGGTAAAAATCCCCCGACTTCTGATCAGCCCTATGGGATACTACTAGACATGGGGCAGTACCTTCAAATTTTCAGGAAGAAATGATTTTTTTAATCAAGAATTCTTTTATGACTAATTCTAGCTAAACTTTCTATGAAATTTGGAGGTAGAAGAATACATTTTTAGAAATGCAAGGATTGAGAAATCTTACTCTTTCCCCAATTTCTTAGGTATTTATTATAGGATATGTATGTGGCAGAGCAAAGAGTACACCCTGAAAGAGTAAGTCATAGAACCACATATTGTGAAACCAACACTGGGGATAAACAGAGTCTGAAATATATTAAGTCGAGATATTGACATACCATATGGAGGGGAAAACGCAGCTAAAATGTTAAAAAGTGGTTGCTT
The DNA here is from genome assembly GCA_004027955.1 of Chaetophractus vellerosus. Classification (NCBI taxonomy): domain Eukaryota; kingdom Metazoa; phylum Chordata; class Mammalia; order Cingulata; family Chlamyphoridae; genus Chaetophractus; species Chaetophractus vellerosus. The sequence continues at coordinate 626 of PVKH010040439.1, read as the reverse complement.
TTGAAGAATGAAAGGGAGAGGGAAGAGATTGGTTCAGATGTCTGTCACTTGTGACTACCTGTATTTATTTATTTGTCAAAAATATTTTTGTAATATTATTGGCAAAATCACCCTCTCTAAATTCAAGAGGCCACATTCAAAAGGCTTCCTTAAGCAAGTTACCAAAGTTAGCATATGGGAGGATTTGATATATTCAATTCTATAAAGACTTTAATAGCATTCTAAAAAAAGTAACACATTTAAAAGGCAAGTGTGAAGCCAGGAAAATGGTCTGAAACATATGTATGACTGACATAAGGTTAATGTCTTTGCTATTTTAAGCCTTCTTCTAAATCAATCTAACAAAATTAAACTTTCAATGAAAAAAAATGAGCTAAGGACAAAAAAAGAGACTGGTCCAAATGATTGGACAAATGTTCCGACTATTCAATCTCTTTGAGTAAAAAAATAGCCATCAGATTGGCAGAGATTACAAAATATGAACCGAAAATAAGAGAAAATGGTCCTGTGGAGGTGTGAAATATACAACCTAAATGCTTCACACAATCTGGTTTGATGAAGGTCCCTCATACCCTTTGATGTTTCAATTCAGTTCTAATGATTTAGCCTAAGGAAAGAATTGCACA
>PVKH010040438.1:0-11062 GCA_004027955.1 Chaetophractus vellerosus | reverse complement strand
CAAAGCCCCAAAACGTGTGTAACTAACAGAGGCGTTATGCCACACTTAGGGATGTGCATGTTGGGGGTTGTGGGAGGGGTGGGGGATGGCATATGGGTACTCCTGGAATCTCTGTGTAACATGTGTGTAATCAATGAATCCTAAAAATGTACATAGATATATAAAAAATAAATAAAAAATTAAAAAAAAAAAAAAAAGATGAAGGTAAAACCATGGAAAGTAGAATGGAGTGGTGGAAAGAGGTCCTTGGTGGTGACATGATTGAGATGCTGGATTAAGCTAATCTTAGGGCCTACCTGCATCTGAACTTTTTAATTGCATGAGCCAATAAATTATCTTATTGTTTAAACCACTTTGAATTTATGATTGTGACATAGTCTTACTGATATAAATTCCCTCCATGATTTGACCTTTACTTACCTCTTCAGTCTCTCTTCCCATCACTCTCTCCCTTGCAATCTATGCTCTAACCTTACTGAACTTCTAGGAGTTCCTTGAATGCATTGCACTTTTTTTTTTCCACCTTCAAGTCTTTGTACATGCTGTTTGTCTCCGTTTCCCACCTCTCCACTCCCCTGCCAGCTCTGCCTAACCAGTTTTGTTCACTCTTCAGGTATTATTAGTTCACATGTCCCTTCCTCCAAGAGGCCTTTCCTGACTGCTAGACTGGGATCAGTTCCCTCACTCTGTGCTTGCACAGCAGCCTATACTTCCCTTGTAATGTTCGTCTCACTTTGTGGTGACTCCTTACTGTGTCTGTTAGGCTAGACTATGGGCTTCATGAGGGTAGGGGTCATTTGTCTCTTGTCTGTCATTTCATCCCCATGTCTAGCACAGGATCGGTCACCTGATAGGCAGAAAATTTTTGTTGAATGATTGATGATGATTGTTGTTCAAAGCATCCCTAAGACTTCTCCAGCATCCTATGAGTGAAAAGCAGAGGCTGAAAGTGATTAAAAGATAGAGGGGTGATTTAATCACTAAAGACAGTGACTAAAAGATAGAGTACCCTCCAACTCCCTCCCTCTGACCTTTCCTTCATTTAGCTTGGCCAGCAGAATAGGCATCTGTTCCAGATGGAGTGTGGTATGCCTGATTTGCTCTGTGGAAGATGTGAACCCTAGGGAAACAGTTGCCTCCAAATGTCCTCAGTGTGTCTTTGCAGCTTCTCCTTCTAGAATTGGATGACCCCCCCACACCTAAGCTCCCAGTTGGCTCTATTCTGCACCCCTCTTCCACCCATCCAAAGCACACTCACACACTGGCAACATATCCAAACACTCATCACCAACCTGGCCCCAGGGGTTGTGCTTTGTTCCCATCACCTGGACTCACGATGGTACGGATTACTGTGGGATTATCTGTCCTCTCCCATGCCTGAGCTCTTGGTACACACTGTCTCACATTCATTTGACATGGTGTAATCAGTCTTCCACCTATATATTATGACCAGTTTCTTGACAAAGGTACAGTCTATCCTACTTTCTTCCATCCAACTCCTTATAGATGTCCTTCCCTGCTCTAGCCTGGCATTTCTCCTTCCTCGGAATTTCTAGAATGTCAGAACAGGAAGGGCCCTCAAAATAATCCCCTGGTTCTTGGAATGGGGCCCAGATTCCTAGGGGTCCACAATGGAAGGAATGGGTTCTAAGCTTCTGTCTAAAATTTTGTTGTTTTTGGATAACTTTTTTCTTAGTTACAATGTTATGCATGTCCAATGCAGAAAATTTGGGAAAGGCAGAAGAAAAGTTTAAGAGAATTTTAAAAAATCACTGCATTTGTCCCATTCACCCCCTTTAATTTCAGTGACCCAGTGCCTGGCACAGAGTAGGTGCTTAATAAATATTTATTGAATGAATTTCCTTTAATCTCATCATCCAGAAATAAAAACCACAATTAATTTTTCAATGTTTATCCTTCCAATCATATATATATAATAATTGTTTTGGGGGAAAATGGGATCACATTTTTAACCTGTTTTTTTTTCTCTCAGCAATATATACCTGTCCTCCCATATTGATTGCTTTTTACTACATCATTTTGAATACTCTCATTCTATTAAATAGCAGACCATAATTTTCTTAACCAATTCTCTATCACTGGATATTCAGGTGGTTTTTGTTGGAAACACCATTGTGCCAGACATCCTGGAACATATGTTTTCGTCCATATTTCTATTTCTTTAAGATGCATTCTGAGAATTAAAATGCATAGGCCAAAGAGTATGCATAGTTTAAGATTTCTGATACCTACTGACAAAATGGCACTGGTAATTTACCCTTCAAGGGCTACCGCCAATTTTTCAAAAAGTATAAGTAAGGAATACCTGGTCCATTTTACCTTAAACTGGGCCGCACAGACTAACCATCTCAATGCTTTTGCCTTTGGCCGGAATTACAGCAATTCCAAACCACCACATTGGTTATCCGCACCCCTGACAAGAAGCTAATTAGCTGTCAGATTTTGGATCAGCATGACCAAGAAAATGAGTTAGTAACTTAAAACCTATAAACTTTTGCTCAAGGGTCAAAAATATTTCAACTCTTGTGACCCGTGAGGGTTCCTAGTAATGAAAGCCCTGGGAACCACTGGCCCCCAACCCCCTTCCCCAGCGCCTGGCACCCGCTCAGAAGTGAGTATGTATGTGTCGCCCCCTTCTCAGTTCTACAGCTGGGACACGGGGGTCCTGCCAGCGTCTGCACTCCCATGTCTCCTGACCCCAACTTGGTGCCCCTCACTAAAGGGCGATCCTCGCCTGGCCTGGTACCTACCGGACCACCCCGGCGATAGCGCTGGATCAAGGAGAACACCGGGCGCGGTCGGGGAGGGCGTGGCGAACGCTTCGTCCTGCACGCTTGGCCTCCCGACGCCAGGGGGCGCGCTCCCGGGCCCCTCCTCCACACGCCCCCACGCGGCCCCGCCCGCGTAGCGGTTGGGATTTGAATCTCCGGCGGGCTGCGGCCGGAAGTGGTGACCCCTTAGCCTGGCCATGGAAAGTCCGGGGTCCCGCGCGCGCTGCCCCTTGCAAGAGCAGCGTGCCCGGTGGGAGCGGAAACGCGTCCGCACTGCCCGGGAGCTTCTGGAGACCGAGCGGCGATATCAGGAACAGCTGGGGCTGGTGGCCACGGTGCGGGCCCTGCACACTCTCCCCGCGTGGGGCGGGGATCCGAGGGTGTGAGAGGGTTTTTGCGAGGTCGGTGACCCGGAATATGGGGGGCTGTGGGCCGAATGCCTGCATGTTTGTAGCAGCGCCCCGGCCTTAGCCTCCTCTTCTTCCATACTAACGTGCCAGTATTCTCTCCTTCCTCAGTACATCTTGGGGATCCTGAGAGCCAAGGGGACCCTGCGACCTCCAGAGCGCCAGGCCCTGTTTGGGCCCTGGGAGCTCATCCACAGCGCCAGTCAGTGAGTGGAAGGGGCGCGGGGAGTGTGTGGAGGGTCAGCCCTGGCCTCTGGCAATACACTGAGCTCGGAGTCGCCAGCTTCCTCAACCGTGGCCTTGGCTGAGGGCCTTAGCCTGCCCCAGTTTCTCCATCTGTAGAATGGGGTAACAGCACTACCTCACGGGCAGGGTTATGAGGATCAAAGAAGGTGGTGCTTGAGAAATTCTTGGGCTCCTCTTTCATTGGTCCTCGCCCACTCAGGGAGCTGCTTCACTACCTGGAAGAAGGGCACTGGGGACAGGGGCTGGAGCGCTTCTGCCCCCACCTGGAGCTCTACACCCAATTTGCTGCCAATGCAGAGAGGTCCCGGGCCACCCTGCAGGTAACCCCTTGCCCCATACATTTCCTTTTCATCTGGAGATCCAAACTTCTGCATTTATAGAGCCCTTTGGGTGCTTCCACTTTATGCTAAGTCCCCTGTAGGGAAACAGGGTTTCTCTCAGGAGCACACAGCTTACTGAAGGCTGGGAATGTGCACACAGATGAATGCAATATAAGGAGGGGCTTACCTGCCTGCTGCCAACCCTTTCCCCCTTACTCCAGAAGCAGCTAAAGAAAAACAAACGTTTCCGGAGGTTTCTGCAGCTTCAGGAAGGACGTCCTGAGTTTGGGGGCCTTCAGCTCCAGGACCTGCTCCCTCTGCCTCTGCAGCGGCTCCAGCAGTGAGTGACTAGAGCCAGCTTCTCTTTGCTCAGTCTGTATGACTGCTACCCTCAGATTTGTGGAGACTATGGGGTCTGTCCCAATTCCCTGCCTCTCCCCTGGGCCAAACTGCTCCTGAGAGCCTTCTGCAAGAATAAATGTGAACCCCATGGACTACCTCAGGCTCTTAGCCGCAGCATTGCAGCTACATTGAACCTATGTTGGAGAGAGGTGGCCTGCACTAGGGCCTGAGACAGGGTATCTGGGAAAATGTGTTGAGGTTAGGGGGCCAGCCTAGCTTAGAATTTCATCCTGGGGATGAGGTAAGTAAGGGTTTATAGTCAGGTTGTCTGTAGCATCTCCTTGGGCTGATTGACTTTCACCTTGGGATCTGACCTCCTGAACTGTGGTGGTCTGCCCTTGATTCTTCTCTGTGGGACAGAGGAGGGCCATGTGGTTTGAGCTTAGGTTCTGGGTCCCAGGTGAAAGAAGGCAATACAACCACCAGAAACAGATCTTTCCTGGCCCTGCAACCAAAGTATTAGTAGGGTGATCCGTGTACCAGGCAAAGGGATTTTGCTCAGTACTACTTTCCCTCACAGACTCAAACTCTCCGATTTCAGGTATGAGAATCTCGTCGTTGCTCTGGTTGAAAACACGGGCCCCAACAGCCCTGACCATCAACAGCTCACTCGTATGTTCTTGCTTCTCTGCAGCTGAAGCAGGAGGCTGCCTCTCTATACCCTTTCTAGTTTTTTTTTTTTTTTAAGATTTTTTTATTTATTACATATCCCCCACCCTCTTTCTGCTTGTTCTTGCTGTGTTCATTTTTGCATGCTTCTGTGTCTGCTTGTCTCCCCCCGCTGTGGCGACCCGCTGAGTCAGCTCACCACGCGGCTGCCTGCCTGCTTGCAGGGGCTTGCCCTGCCCACAGGGGCTTGCCTCCTCAAGGCGGTCTGCCCACTCACAGGGGCTTGCCTTTGCCTGTGGCGGCATGCCTCACACGTGTTGGCTTGCCTTCTTGAGGCGGTCCGCCCGTTCGAGGAGGCCCCAGGAACGAGCCCTGGGCCTCCTATGTGGTAAACCAGCGCCCTACCAACTGGGCTACAGCCGGCCCCCCTTTCTAGTTTTGACCTCCAATGATAGCTGCTGGTCTGTCCCTATATTCCACTGACATGTCTACAATGTCTCTGCTGGCCCACACACTCCTCAGAAAGTAAGACCCTGACCCACTGTGGAACAGCCTGTCTGTCACTACCACCAGTTGTTGTTTCAGGTGCTGCCCAGCTGGTAAGTGAGACTGCCCAGCGAGTCCACACTATTGATCAGGAACAGAAGAATGACCAGCACCTTCGGCGTGTCCAGGCTCTGCTCAGTGGACGCCAGGCAAAGGGGCTTACCTCAGGTGGTCTGCATACTTCCCCCTCAATCCTCAGCTGCCCCTCTCCTACTCACCCACTTCCTCTATAGAGCCAGCACATGTCCTTTATTTCCCCAGTCCTTCTGTTCCCGTTGGTCATGGTCTTGGATCTGCACTAGAATAACAGCTCCCCCATCCTTCAGGGCGCTGGTTCCTCCACCAGGGCTGGCTGCTGCTGGTGCCTCCTCGTGGGGAACCTCGGCCCCACATGTTCTTCCTCTTCTCTGATGTGCTCCTGATGGCCAAGCCTCGACCCCCACTGCACCTGCTGCAGAGTGGCACCTTTGCCTGCCAGGCCCTCTACCCCATGGCCCAGTGTCAACTCTCTAGGGTCTTTGGCCACTCTGGAGGCCCTTGTGGTGGACTGCTTAGTGTAAGTAATAGGAGGGGACACTGAGGTAAGGTTGGGAGAGACCCAGAATATACCTCAAACACCTCTGGATCTGTTTATCTCCTCAGCCTGGGCCCCCTTTCGTAGGAACTGAGCCATCTATATTGGGAGAGGATGGCAGGGGCTGGGGATTCATATGTAGATCTCATCTCATCCCTAAATAACCTCCATGAAAACAGCAAGGCCTTAGCTTTTTCCTGGACCTTTCTGGCCCGTGCAGTAAGAGGTGCTCTCCCCCTAGCTGTCGTTCCCCCATGAGAAGCTACTGCTCATGTCCACAGACCAAGAGGAGCTGTCACACTGGTACCACAGCCTGACTTTGGCCATCAGGTAACTTGTGTCTTCCCCCCAAAAGAGTGCCGTGATGAGGCCCACAAGGCTCTGACTACCATGGTGAAAATGAGCAATTCTGATCCTAATTCGGGTCCTCCTGAACCTGTCTGGGACCTCCCAACCCCATGGGTGATTTTGTCTAAATAGTGTGCTTATGCCAGTGCCCGAATTGACTGTCTTCCCTCCATAGCAGGCAGAAGAACTAGAGGAATTCTACAAATCCCAGAACCTAGGATACCTCAGGGACAGATCAGAGCCATGAGTACAAAGGAATCTTCTTCAGTACTGAACAAAACACAGAACCCTTCATGGTTTGAGAAGGGTCATTTTGTGCTTGCTTGGAGTCAAGGCCATCTAAGTCATTTGACCAGCACTTAATCAACATATCAAAATCCACCCAACCCAACCTATCCCCTCCAACACAGATGAGGGGATTTGAGACTGATAACCTTGATGCTGTGTCTCTGTCCAGTCCTGTATCAAGTTTCCTGCTTTTTAAACATGGCTGTTTTTATGTTGTACATAGTTTCTGTAACTTTTTTTCCTACTAGATTTTAGTAAAGTAGTTTTTTGGAAAGGCTTACCATTTCAGCTGTGCTATATGAGAAAAGGGATTTTTGTGCCCTGAAGGCCGGCATGACGGTGGCCTCAGGAATACAAGGAAAACAACTGGAGCTCCCTCTGTCTTCTCTGCTCCCTCCCTGGAGGGCAGTCTCTTTTTGTCCTAATAAGGGAAGCTTTTCAAGACGGCCCAGTTGTCCTTAAGCATTTAGTTTGGGTGTGTGTACGACCAGCCAGGATGGAAAAAGCACTCAGGAGCATTCAGTCAAAAGAACAGACTTTGTTTTACTCAACCTTCAGCTGCTGTCCCTCCTTCCTGGTTGAGGCTGTGACTGAGGCACACTGCTGCAGCCTTGCTGCATCTTCTCCTTAGCCCCTGCTCTACTTCCCAGGCAGAAGCTAAGTTCCATGTCTTTGTGGCCCTATTCAAGGGCCCCTCCAAGACCAGACTGTCACCAGCTGCCGCCTCCTCCTCCTCCTCCTCCTCCTCCTTCTCCTCCTCCTCCTCTATACATAAGTTCTCAGGAAAGGGTATGGTGGCCTCTGTGAGGGGAAAGATCAAGAATTGTTCCAGTTTCAGAGATTTTGTCTCCACCTGTACCAGACCCTTACCTCCAACCCTTTACCTGGTTCTAGAACCTTCACACCCTTGTCTGGCTTGCTGTCTTGTAGCAGCTGGTGGATGGTCTGTAGCTTCATGTTCAGAAGTTCCTTCTGGGCTCCAGCCAGAGTAGTCACACTGCAGAAATGTCCACTCAGGGGCTGCTGAACCCACATTCCAACCCTTCCCACCTGCCACAAATTCCCCTGGCCACAGTGTCATTACTCCTCACCGCTCAAAAAGAGGATCCAGCTGGGCCATCAGGCTGTTCAAGTGCTGCTCTGTCTGTGCCAGCTGCTGTGTCAGCTGGGCCAGCTGTTGCTCTGGAGGAAAGGGAGAAAAAGAGGGCAGCTGTTACTTATCTTCTGTTTTCTCCTAATTCCCCCACCAAGCACAGACTTCTCTAAAACCCACCTGACTGCAATGGTTCCTTCTTGCCTGACTCCTTTTGGAGCTCTGCAGCCTCATCTTTCCCCTGCTGTGAAAGAAGGAAAGGGCAATGCTGTAGCAACAAGGTCCTGCTCCATCACCTCAGCCCCCAGAGCCATAATGGGAGGAGGATACGTTGAGGTAGAGAAAGCTATTGGGTTGTTACCTCGGGGAATCAATCACATCTAGTCCAGCTCCTCACCCAAGATGTCAATATGCCCTCACATATGGTTACTGAGTCTGCTGAAACACCTCCAGAAGTGAGAAATTCCAGTTTGATATAGCTCTGGTTGTTAGATAGTTCTTAAAAGTCAAAACTTGTCCTCCATGTATGTACCATCCATGGTGCTGATTAGAGCCTTCAAAAATCTCTTCAATATGATAGCCACTCAGGAATTTGATGACAGCAGTCATACTTCCCTTTTGCCATATCTTCTCTGGATTTAATATCTCCAATCTTTTCAGCCATTGTTTATTTAACACAGTTTTGTCTGGGTGCTTTACTGAGTAGTGCTCTTAAAGCAGTGCTCTGAGGAGAATAAATTTCTCCAGTTTTCTGATCAGCAGATGAAGCACAATACCTTGTTTGTAACATTGATTTGGGAAGTGTGTTGTCACATCATACAACTGAGTTTATAGTCAACTGGAATGTTCAAGTTTCTTTTATCGGTGCTGCTACTAAATAATGTTTTTTTCCAAACTACTTAGGTACAAGAATAAAACGTATCTGTCCTTGTTAAATTTTATCATTAAAATCAGTCCCTCATCCTAGCATGTTGAAGTGTATTGAGGATCACCATCCCAGTTAGCTATCCCTTCTGGTTTCACAGCATCTCCGTATTTGTTCAGCTCCCTGTTTCTTAATCCAAGTGAATGGGCCTGGGAGGTACTGCTTTCCACTTAAACACCAAAATGTACCATCAGTTCACATTTCAGGGCCTCCTTCCCCGGAAGAATATGAGACTGCTTGGGGACTTGCGCTCTAGAAATACTGACTTCAACAGTCAACCGCTTGGGCCAAGGTTGGGGCCTAACTGGGTTCAAATATCAGCTCTGCCAGTTAAGCTGCGTCACCTTGTACAAGTACAAGTGATTTAATTTCTCTTCACTGGGTTGTTGGAAGGATTAGCTGTGACTGTTATTATTTACAATTTATCATGGGCCCTTCACATTTATTATCTCGCTTGATTCTAAAAATACACCCATAATGTTGAAATGCCGACATTTCCAAATTCATTTTACATACGGGCGGGAAGGTGTGTCTTGTTTCTCCCACAGCGCCCCTTTGGGAGATCCAGGGCACCCCCACCGCCAGCCGTCCCGCACCTGTAAGCACTTGTACAGCACAAAAGCCACGACGGCCGCTGTGTACAGCGCCCCCAAAGGCAGCGCCCCAGCCCGGGCCCGCTCGCGCTGGTCTTTGGGCGGCGGTCGCCGCCGGGGTTCCGTGGCCCCAAAGCCGACCTGAGCGGGGTTCCCTGCGGAGAGAGGGCAGAAGAGGGTCAGCGGAGCTGAGGTCTGGGACCCCGGGGGCAGTCCCAGCCTCCCTCCAGCAGCCCTTGCTGGTACCTGGGTGAGCTCCGAGGTCGGGGCTAGGGTAGTCTCCGAGGACCCCGGGCAGCGCAGACACAAGCAGCAGCCCCAACACACCCGAGAGGGGGAGCGAGACAGCACCCGCCATTGCGAGCGCACACAAGCGAGCTCCAGAAGCCCCAGGGGTTCCAGCGTTGGCTCGAGGCCCCCGTGCGCACGCGTCCTGGCCTCACTGGAAGGCCACGCCCACGTAGTTGAGGGCGGGAGCAGCTCCTTCTTATTTGCATAAGGTCCTACTGGTTCAGCTTTCGTAAATTAGTTCATTTCTTATCTATTTAAGTATTCCATTAGCCAGAATGGCCCCCAGAAGCCTAAAGTCTTAGAAAATTGCTCCAAAAAATGGAATGTTTTTATTTACCACGCCACCAGCGTCCTCACCCTAACCATAAAATAAATTGCCTAATAGACCTATAAAAGGCTAGAGAGCGAGATTAGCCCAGTAGTTCGTGCTGAAGGCCTGTTTCCTAGGCTACAAACGAGGGACCTTGTTCCTTACATTCCGCCTAGGGGAAAGTCCCCGGACCTTGGGCAGAGAGTGCCGCGTGCGCGTGCACGTTAGACGTCCTCGTCAGTCACTCTTAAAACCCGCCAAGAAGCAATCTCGCCTCCCGAGGTGGGTTAGCTGAGCGGCGTGAGAGAGCGAGGTTGTCATCCGTCAGCGATACCTAGTTACGCAGGCAGCGCGCGGTCATGCGCGCCAACCACACGGGGCTCATTCTCAGCGCGTCCAGACTTTTCCAGTAGTTAGTAAACTACTTCGAGTACCTCTTAGCAGCCTCTGTATCGTGTTTTTTGTGGGTTTTGGTTTTGTTTGTTTGTTTGTTTTTGCAGTTCTCCTCAAACCCCACCCTCTCCCCTCTCCATCTGGCAAATGTCTATAATAGCTCCCATTTATCCTGTAGCATGATGCACAACAGAGTATGGGCTCTGCCTGCCTGGTCTACAGTCCTTGCTCCCTACTCAAGAGGTAGTTTACTCTGGGCAATTTACTTAATCTCTCGCGGTACCTCAGTGTCCACTCTGAGAAATGGGGATAATGATAGTATGTATGGACTTCACAGCTGTTGTGATGATTAAATGGGATAATCCAAGTAAAATGCTTAGAACTGTCCTGGCTATTAGTGATTTTTATCTGAGTAGCTACTGAGCCAGGTATTGAAATTGTTTTAACGCTCTCCCAGACACTCCATCGCCGTGCGTAACGTTCACCCAACTCGTGTGTTCCCTTCATTCAGAACCCTTATCTCAATTTCCAATTTATTCATTAGTCCAGTTGTTTTACTTTCAGTGCCACTAGATTGTAAGTTCCGTGAGAGCAGAGGCCACGTTTCTTCTTCTTTACCCTTTTACTCCAAGAGCCTGACTCTAGTAGTCACTCAAAGAACCTTTGTTGAAGGAAATGAATGAATGCTCAAAACGCCCCCAAAAGGCAAATATAATTCAGCCCCTTTAAAGAATGAGAAAACCAAAGTTCAGGAAGGCTAAGTTATTAATCATTTAAGAGGCAGGGCAGAGATTCTCACCTTTTCTGTCTCCATATTATCTACCTCACAGCACCCCAATGTCCAACTCCTTACCCCTCTTGGCCTTTCATAACTTCTCCAGGCAGACTTAGGTTTTCCACTCTCTGTTCTACATTCGTTTTATTG
>PVKH010040437.1:0-11063 GCA_004027955.1 Chaetophractus vellerosus | reverse complement strand
GCAGCTGCAGGCAGGATAATCCCTTCCATGGTGGTGGGGACATTACCATTCCAGACTTCTCAAGATTGGGGGAACAACTATGGACTAGAATGGACTTGTTGGAGTCCTGATATAGACTTATGATGTATGCAATGCAAGAAATTGCAAAATTATGTGGAGCCAGGGTCATTGGACACTTTGGGAGCAGGGTGAGGGAAGAACAATTGTAATGCAGGGGTTTCTTTTTGGGTTTTGTTTTGTTTTGTTTTGTTTTGTTTTGTTTTGTTTTGTTTTGTTTTGTTTTGGGGTGGGGACCTGGGAATTGTCATGGATGATGCTGCAATGGAGGATGTAGGCCAGTTTGTATGATCATGTATCATTCAGGAACTGTAAAGAAGAGAGGGTTGTCTATGGCCTGAATTGTGATCTATGTCTGATGGCAAAGCCCCAAAATGTGTGTAACTATTAGAGGCGTGTATGCCACACTTAGGGATGTGCATGTGGGGTGTGGTGGGAGGGGTTGGGCGGTGGCTTATGGGTACTCCTGGAATCTCTGTGTAACATTTATGTAATCAATGTATGCTAAAAATGTATATAGATATATAAAAAATAAATAAATAAATAATTTTAAAAATGTAAATAGAAGAGTCCTTAGTGTTACTAATCAATTACTTCTCTCTTTCTCTTTTTTTTCACTGAGATGAGAGGGGCAACTCAATCTCATATTACTGTCTAACTCCTCAGCACTTTCTCCTCCTCTTTTTTATTTCCATCCATTAATGAACATTTTTATTTTTTCCAGTTTTTGATGACCAAGAACAAAGCTGCTTCAATATTTCTGTACAGGAATTTGTGTGAAAATAATTTCAATTCCTTTTTATAAATAGGAAGAAGTGGGTAAGATGGCTATATGCTATTTTAATTGTTTGATTTATAAGAAACTGGCATTGTCTTCCAAAGTGGCTGTATTATTTTGTTTAGCATTCACATGAGCAATGAATAAGATTTCCTGTTGTTCTGCATTCATGCCACTATTTGGTATTCTTTTTTTTTTCAAATTAATCTCATAAGTGTGTAGTGCTATCTCATATCTCATGAGTTTATTAATTGAATTTCCCTCTTGACTATGTTGAGCTTTTCTTTGTATAATATTTCACACCCATAAATCTTTTCAGTTAGGATCTATTAAGATTGCTTAGCCATTTTCCTTTGGAATTTTGTATTCTTATGGTTGAGTTTTAAGTGTTCTTTGTATATTCTGGGTTTAAACTTTTAATTAGATATGAGATTTACATATTTATTCCATAAGTTTGTGGCTTGTCTTTTCTAACAGTGTATTTGTCTGAACAAATGTCAAATTTTAATCAAGTCAAATGCATCAGCTTTTGTTGATAAAGTTAGTTGGGGTTCCTTTTCTCCTTGAACAAAATCTTTAAGTGTCATCAAGTAAAATTTTTTGTTTCAGTTTCCAATTAGGGGTCCCTTTACTTTCCATGCAGTAATGGAGAAAATTTGTGGTTCCAGCTGACTAGATTCATAGGCAAACATTTCTCTCAATCTAGGGTATCCCAATTGACATTGGGGGGTGTGGCTGGATCATATGTGATTGGACTCATTGTTGAAAAGCTCATGCATTCTGTATTGAATAGTCTTAGACTCTCTGTAGAAAATCTATTGGCCATATATGGAAGCCACAAGGGGCATCAACTCTGGACATACTTATGAAGATCTACTAAATGATAGATGATTTCAGGGTAGTAAATCAGCTGGTATTTTAGACAAAGTGTCAATGATGGCAATATATGTGGGGATGAGACTTAGCACAGGAATGGCCTTCTATATAACTCAATTTTTGGATCTGGCCCTGGCTGAGAAAGTGGTGGGGAGACCTGGGGAAATAGGACGGTGGATGGCAGTTCACAGGATGCCAAACCAATGGCAAACACCTGGGTTTGACAACTCCCTTCACCAAAAGCACAGATACCACTGATTCCCAGTTCAGGGGAAGGGCAAACAGCAGCTGACTTTGATTTTATATATGCAGTTGTCAGGGTTTATGTGTATTCCAGGCAAGGTGTTATGGTATCAATACCTACAATAGGGAAAAGTAAACACAAAAGAGCCTACCACTTGGCATCGTTGTTTAATAAGAATTGTCCAAGTGTCACAATTCTCAGTGAGGTAGAGGACTGGGTATTTGATATGCATGATGAGGAGGTGGGGTTCTCCAGGGAAGGGGCTTTGTGGCCCCTGTAGAATGGCTGCCTGGGCGTGATCTGTGAATGATGTGAGACCTTCTCACATCCTGCCAATAGCTCACCTGGTTCCTAGACTCACTGGTAATAAGGAGCCTTGGTTGAGGCAGACAGCAGGTTGGTAGAATGGAGACCTTATTAATACTGTGTTTTGGGGTCCATTTACATAGCCTACCTCTCCATTTATTTACTTTTTCTTTCAGAATGGTTTTAAAACAAGTGATCAGCATACTGATCTTGTTCATCTTTCAGATTCATATATGCATTTATTTTATATTATTGATATTTTGCAAATAGTATTTGCATTTTTATTTCATTGCATTGCAGTATATTGCAATGCAATTTATTGTTTTTGATTTTTTTTTTGAAATAATTATAGATTCACATGAGTTTGCAAAGATAGCGTACAGAGGTGTCCCATATACCCTTTCTTGAGTTTCCTCTAAAGGTAACTTTTCACAAGATAGTAGAATATCAAAGCCAGGAAATTGAAATTAGTACAATGTGTTCACAGTCCTTTTTCCATTTTTTCAAAGGTGTTAGTTTCTCTAACCACTATGTCATCAAGGTACGGAACTACTCAGTGATTACATCATAGCCAATTCCCTTAGATCCCCACCTTCATCTTCATCATTCCTAATCCCTGACACACACTAATTTGTTTTCCATCTCTATAATTTTGTCATTTTGAGGGTGTTACATAAATGGAATCATCCAATATGTGACTTTTTATGGTTGGCCTTTTCACTTGGCATAGGATCCTGAGATTCATCCACAGTGTGTGTACCAATAGGGTATGGCTTTTTTTTTTAATACCTGGCATTTCATGGTAGAGAAGGACCAAATTTTTTTTAAATACTTACCTACTAAAGGATTTTTGGGTTGCTTCCGTTTAGGGGTTATTACAAATAAGGGTGATATGAATATTCATGGACATAATTTTTTATTTCTGCCATAAATACCCAGGAGGGCAGTATTGCATCTTATGGTAGTTGCATTTTCAGTAGGTTTTTCTTTGGATATTGTTTTGTTATTAACAACGTATGAGGGATCCAGTTTGGGTATCCTCTAAGGCTTTTGGTATTGTCACTAATAGGTGACAATACCATCTGCTCTAATAGTTGTGTAGTGACATCCCATTGTGTTCTTTTTTCTCTATTGTGTTCTGACTTGAAATTCCCCTAATGGCCAATAGCCTAATGCCTACTATTTCTCCACCAAGGAACTCATAGCCTAACCCAATATAGGTCCAAGCAGAGACCACCAACTTGAACGTCATTTCTGAACTTTGGGGGCCTGTCCTTTTTCCAGGATTAGAGTTCCTCTTCCAGGAAGAATGTCTCCTGCTGTGTTTCCCAAGCTCTCATGTAAAAAATGAAAAGGATTTGTAGTGGCTAAAACTATGTGGTTAGCCCTGAATGTACCCTTGTAATTAGAGGTGTTCATGACCTCAGTGGAACCTGGTCTCTGCTTTCCATTCATTGAATTTTACTGTCGCATATGCACACACAAGCACACACATATTTATATGCAGAGGAAAGATTGAAAAACAAAATAAGACTAGAGCACATTTGGAAACTTTGCAAAGCATGTTTCTGATATTACATCAAAGATGATTTTAGATTAAAATGGGAGGAGTGAACTTATTCCTGTGACCCAATTTTCTTGCAACCATCATGCTTACATAAAAATGAGGAATGAAAAATGAAATGTGGCACAGGGAGAAAACCTGGTGGACATCACAGAGCATTCTCAAGAGGGCAGTCAACATAGGGGCTGCTTTGGAGGCTGGAGGTCTAGGGTTTGCACCTGCCTCCAGTCACAGATTCTCTGCTTTAATCAGTTTTACATGGTGGATTTCAATTGTTTAAAGAGCATGGGTCTTATTTTTTTAACTAGGAAGTTTAAAATCAATGGCTCATCTTTTTTCTTCCTTGTCAGGTGAAGAAACATAGGCACTTTATGTAATTATCCCCAGGCCCATATGCTCAATGTGAGGCAGAACTGGCCCCATGGAAGGGCTCCTTGCATTCACCTACTCCTCTTAGATGTTAAATATGGGTTTTGTGTGTGTGTGTGTGTGTGTGTGTGTGTGTGTGTGTGTGTAAAGTTTCCAGGGAAATAATTGATATGAGGAAAAATATCATATTAAACTATGCTTAAATGAAAGGAGTACAACCTTAAGGGAGGCTTCTTACTCCAAAAGGTGTTAGGAAAGTGCATGAAACTTTTGTGAAACAGAGAAATGAAATCATGCTCATTGCAAGCTTTATATTAATTTATATTAATTTACTTCAGATATTTGGAGAATGTGAATGCGTGAATGTAATTCTAAGAAATGATTCAGTCATTCTAAACACTGGATTGTATAGGAAATGCATTGTATCATTGCAGCTACAGAACTGTCTCTTCTACAATGTCAGCTTCACCCCAATTACTCTACACAGCACATTGTTTACAATCAATTTGCTGAAAATAAATTTGTCAAAATTAAGTTTCACATGTTGTTAATATGGAAACTTATGGGAGGAGGAGGTTGTGGAGCATATGGTTATCCCATATATTTTTTATATAACATTTATATAACCTGAAGCTTCTTTAAAAATAAAAAATATTAAAAAATTGAATTTTCCAAATACACCACATTCACCACATTTTCCACATTCACCATCACTGGTGTACACATTTATTTTTTTCATAATCATAAGTGATTTGAAAGCAATTTACATTTTGGTGGGATTGTTTTTAACACCATTAAAGATAGCTGGAAGTTTTAATTGAGCAGTTTCAATTTTTTAAAATGTAACCATTAAAATGATGGTTATTTTTTGACTCTCAGACTGGTTCAGTGGTCAAATGAATATAATGTTTGCCTAGAAATGCATACACTGTTATGTGTCACAAATTTAGTTACACACTGAGGTAAGGAATGAGATAAAACTCACAAAAGGAACCACATAAAATCAAAGTCAAAGACACTGGCTGACAGATTATCTGATCAGAAAACCTGCTCAGATAATACTTTCCCACAACTGAGAGGAAAGAGTTCCCATTCTAGTAAGATTTCTATGAAAATATCCAGCAGTTAACAAAATCAAGAGACTCTGATAAGGGACAATTACAGAGTCTTCAAAGAATATGGATTGGAGGACAAAGGAACAGTCTTACCAGGAACATGCTGTGAAAACAGTATGTCAAAATTAAAATTTGCTCCTGCTGTATGACCTCCACATTCTAACTTCTATGAGATTGGTAAGGAATGCCACCCATGTCTCAATATGCATATCTGAAGCCTGCATTCAAGTTAGCAGAACCCGACCCTGCCCACCTGCATACTCCTGATGGTGGAAAAATTCCACCCACCTATTGTGCAGCCTGCTAGCTTTTGTAAACCCTGCCCACCTGCTTGCTTAAGAATGTGCCCATGTAAAGTCCCTATATAAATTTATGAAAGTCAAGGCCTGGGGCCCAGAATTTGGAGACTGATTTTCATCTCTGGGCCTGTGCATAATAAAATTGAGTTCCTCCACTCCTCTGAGTACTGTTTGGGTTCTTCAGGATCAGATTTCTGCAACGTTTTGGTTCCCTGGCTGGGAAACCCAACTATGCAGGCCCTTTGAGCCTCTGGTTTGTGGCAGACCAGCATGTTCAGTGGTGACCACCAACTGAATGAGGTAGGCACCACCTGTCCCATTGATGGGACCTCCTTCTGAGGTGGATTCCACAGACCATGTCACAGTGGCCTGAGGTGACTCAAGGAGGAGACAGACTGAACACCATCAGGAAACTGGTGACAAGGTAATGTCCCCAGCTGACCCATAGCCAGGCCTATCTTCAGACAGAAGAGGGCATTGATCACCCCCTAGTTCCCAGTTGTTGGGAACACAGTTCAGGGCCTCCCAAAGGGGGAAGGCAATGCATAACCTCTGAGTGAATGTGAGTGTGAGTGTGAGTGTGGATGGTAACAACCAACTGGTTTTGCCCTCAGGCCATTGCATTTACAACCATTTCCCCTTGGTGGCAGGCATGGCAATGACTTAGCTGGGGACTTGCCCTCCATAGGTCCATGCCCTTGCAGACCCACCTTAAGCAGTGGCAAGCAGAGCCAAGATGGATGCCATGGGAGACCCTTCCCCAAGGTGTCACAGGCCAGGACTCCTGACTTTTTACCACATTTTACCTAATACTGAATTTCTTATTACAGGTTTGTGTTAAAATGCTTTAGAATGTCTTAAAAACTGGTACTGAAAATGCATTTGCTAGTGAAAAAGTTGTTCCTTCTGGGCCTCAAGTCTTGTTAGCTAGAACAATTGATCTCTGATCACTTAAGGGATTTTTGATGGGTTGCCTAACTGGGAAATTACCAAACGGTAAAGTCTTAAGAGTCGACTGCTTTTTTAGGCCTCTGTAAGAATAGGAGGAAGGAGCACAGTTCAGCTTGGGAGCTTCAGGTGGGAACACTGAGCTGCCTGTCTCCCAAGTCCATGGCACCATGGAATTGCCTGGCATTCCTGGTGGCAGGGTCTCTGATTACTGGGATGTCAGGAACCAGAGACATAACTCTGTTGTCTCTCAGAACATAAGTCCTGGGTGCTTCAATTCAGGTGGCAGCCAAATATCTGCTGAGATTTTATTTTCTCAGTCACTTTGGTCTGGGGCAACTGTACTTCCACCAATTGGATTGGGTGCTATGGTCTGAATTTCAGGATTTCAGGCATCTCCCAAGACATAGGTCGACCACAGGGATACCTGTGAAACCTGGGCTCTGGTTTTCAGAATGCTAGATCCAGGGCATCAGCTCCAGATTTGGAGTGGTGAATGGTTTAGTCAGACTTGGACTATGGGACACCAGATCAGTTGACTAAAACATGCTTCTTCATTCTTCATTCTTCCTGAAATAATGGGCATGGTCTCTAGCCCACCAGTAAACACCCCATAGGAGTGTCTTTGTGAGAGTCAGGAAATTCTGCCTACTGCTAGTCTATGTAGCTACACCTTAGCTAAGAGCAGCCTCTGTAGAAGACCCTGAATTCCAGTTAGGCCAATATAAAGGAGGAGGACAGAGATCTGAGGGCCAGGAACTTCATGTCATGTCTCCTTAATGAAATGAGGAAATACACCTCAAAGTTTACTAACTCCCTGTTAGAAAAAGCCCTCTCAGTTTAAACTCCATTGTGCCTACAAAAACTGTGAATGGAGATCAAGATCCAAACTAGTTACTAAACTTCTGGAAAATAAAAACCTAATGTGCCAACAATTAAGATCAAAGTTTTCCTGCAAGTGCTAAGGGTATAAAGTTCTCCTTTACATTTTAATCTGTGCTTAACTATGTGTTCAACTTTGAAATCTGTGTTTAACTTTCTCAGTTTGCTTGTGTATCAAAAGATAATCTTGATTCCACTGGAAATATTCAGTTTTCATTTAAATAAAATGGAAAAATGAAAAGTGATATTTTTCCTGTACTGCTAAAATAAAATTCCTGCTAATTAATGTCTTCATAGTAAAAGTGTATAAAAATCAAGAGATAGACTTCAGCATTGTCAAATTCTCTTCTGGGGGCTTGCTGTAGCCCAGTGGATAGGGTGCCAGTTCACCACATGGAAGGTCCTGGGTTCAGTTCCCAGGGCCTCTCTGAGTGGGCAGACCACCTTGAGAGGGCAAGCCACTGTGGGTGGGGCAGAGCCACTGTGGGCAGGGCAAAAAGCCACCATGGGCAGGGCAAACCCACCACAGGCAGGGCAAGTCACCCACAAACAGAGCAGAGCCACCCATGAGCAGAGCAGAGCCACCCATAAGTGGGGCAAGCTACCTGCATGGTGAGCTGACTGGGTGCATCACTGCAATGTGGGGAGGCAAAGCAGACACAGAAGAATGCAGGAATGAACACAGCAAGAACAAGCAGAAAGGGGTGTGTATGTAACAAAAAAAAATTCTCTTCTGTATTCAAACCAGGCCTTCAATACACTAGGTTGCCTCTCCATTTGAGTTATTGGCTATGTTGGTCACTGACCTCTAAAACAATAAGAGTGTCTACTACATCTCTGGTTGTGCTCCTGAAGTTGATGGAATCTACATTGCAGTTTCAAACTTCTGCAGCATCCAATAACGGCTCAATGAAGCCAAATGCACAATGGATATTGCCTCCAGACTGGCATTGTTTCATACTGCTGAAGGGTGCTATGCAACAGGCCAGTGGAACATTGGAAACTACTTCCCTAGCTTCTCTCTAGGGTCAATGGTCCTGCAGTATACTGTCTGTGAAGGACAGACCAAGTGGAACAACGAACACCAGAGTACTGTAAGTACAACTTAAAACACAATTGGTATTACAGTTACAGCCTGCTCCCATGGAGAGATAATATGTAAGGTATTGCAAACCTGGAATTTGAATCTATTAATTACAGCTCAAAGAAAAACTTCTACATTGAGTAGTGCATTAATTAATATTAAGTACTGTACCTATATCCTATTCTAGATATATGCCTAATGATTATGGTGTTTTCTTTTCTATTCTAGATCATATGTAGAAGAGCATTAAACATGTTAAAAGTCCTGATAAGTTTCATTTTCTAAGTAGTTAATGAATATGCTTAACCCAGGTTATCCCTCTTCGTCCTTGTTCCAGCACCTGCACCAGTATCTAACATTCCTAAGAATACTCCAGATGAACAAACCAGGACAGCTAGCCTGGAGTTCACCCTTAAAGCTAATGGGTGTCTTACTAAGGACACTAAGTCTACCTGCCAGAAGCAGTGCGAGGGAAGGTTCTTCATGGAATTCACCAAGCCACTCATCTGGTGAAGAATGCCCTAACAGCTTAGCTAAATGGGTTTTTGAAGGGCAGAGCCTGGTAAAAACAGCCAAAAGTTACCAGGAGTTGCCCGCTGTGTTTAATTAATAACTCAAATAATGGGAGGCATAACCATCGTCTCCCCCTTAAACCCCCTGAACAGATGCAGGGAAGGCTAGCAGATAGACTTCACCCACATGCCATCCTCTCAGTACTAAGCATTTCCCATCAGAAGGGAAATGACAAATGTGGTGGCTAAGACCCACTTCAACTTAGCCCCTTTGAGATGGTCCATGGGCAACCTTTCCTCACCCAGGACCTGGAAACCAGGTTCTAATAAAAACCTGGCAAGAAAACAGTTCTCTCTCTATTATAGTCAAAGTGGAATGAACATTACTCTGTAGTTCTGATCACTCACAGCTATTAAATTTAAAGGAATTTCCAGCTTGGTGCACTAATCCTGAATGAAACAAGTTGCCCAGGAAAGTGCCAACTCACCAGAAGCATCTGATGAAATGCATGAGTGCCAGTCTTTGGATGGCCTGAGATACCTCTCCAAGAGACAAAGCTAAGTAGTGTCTATGTCAAAGCCATCTGTTCCCTCTAACTCTTTCCCAGATGCCTATTGTTGGGGGAAGGGCAAACTGAGCACTCCTTATGGAACTTTGTCTGTTTTCATTTCCTGCAACTTAACTACAAAAGCAATGCCTCTTCTCATTCCTCTCCTACCGTGGGAGCTAGAATTAGCAATTTATATCTAACCTCATTGTCTATTACAATCTCTTCTCTCTAAAGTTAACCAACAGTTTAATGCAACTAAAAGAGTACTGTCTCCCACCAACTTCAGGGAAATGCAGCCTTTGCAGACACTGGCCTTCTCTACTTTTGTGGTCCAATATCATCCTCTTAATGGGAACATATAGTCTCAAAGTTCTAATCAAGTATATTTCTTCCAGAAATATCTTATTAGCTACTTGGAAATTTCATCCAATTTTGCCCAGGATTCCAGATCCATCTTCCTCCAACCAAGATAGAATGGGTAGAGGGTTTTACACCTTGTCAGGTAGGGCCTACTGCCCCTAACTAGCAGGAAGTAGTTACAGAAGAGTGATCATCTTCCTTCAGCACCCCTTTAAGAATAAGGGTGTGAACTCTCTGATGGGGGAATGAAGTAGGCTTCATATAGGGAATGAATAGATAGATCAGGAACCTGGCAGAAAATTCCACAAGGGCACTGATAACCCAAGATGGCTGTTGGAAGATCCTGAGAGATTTCCACCACACAGAATGAGATTCCCAAGAGATTTCTCTGGATAGCTCCATGAGCTCCTAAACAAAACCCAGCTGGGTATAGCAGCCTCATGCAGGCTCTATGCCTCATCCAGCCTGAACATTCATCCTGTACTGGTCCCTGATGGTAAGGCCAGCCAACACCTCACCAATGACCCCAGAGCCACCTCCAAACCACTCCCTGTCCAGGTTTCCCCTTCCTCCTATATGGAAGTCACTATAGTGTCTCCACTGCACAAACTGACCCCCTCAGAGGGGTCAGATGCAACATCACCCACCCACTAGGGGCCCTCAGGCAGTGTACTGTTGGGGACTATTAAGGAAACACACAGTTCTCGTTGTTAGCAGCAACAGTGACACGCAACATGGCTGCCCGAGTTAATAATGAACAGCCTGAGTCACGTTCCACCGACTTCTCGAAGAACAAGAAACACCAGTTTGCTAACCCACCCCCTTCCCTAGCAACAGCTGCTACCAACAGATAACTACCAAACCACTCCCTCCTTCCTTTGAGCATAAATACTCATACCTCACCAATAAACTTTTGCAGCTTGATCAGACCTACTGTCTTGCTGCCGTTCTTTGTGTCTCCTTGTCCCATACCATTCTTTTTCCCACAGGTTTGAAGGCCCCTGTTGACTGTCCCGCTGGATGGGACAGTGTACAACTGACTCCACAATCTGGGTATGCAACAAACTAGCCTATCATTGTATACCCACAGGCAACTACAATGCTTGCTATCTAGCCTG
>PVKH010040436.1:0-11063 GCA_004027955.1 Chaetophractus vellerosus | reverse complement strand
AAGGAGGGGTAAGAGATCAGAGATCAGAATGGGTACACGGGTGACTCCAGGGCAGTTTTCTCACTATTCACCTTGTGGTTAGTACATGGATGTGTGCTTTGTGTATATATTATTTAATAAACATAAAATTATATATAAGAAAGAATATTATCTGGAAAAATGATAGATCTGTACCACCACCCATACATCCTCCTCTAAAAGAAGCTTTGGGTGATATTTTTGAACACAGAAATAAACATTTTAGGGAAATTCTGGTGCATGTGTCTGTGTCCAGAGTTGATGTAACCTGATTCCATTCTTTACTCATACAGAGCCTCAAAAATATTTGTTATAATTGTTAAACATATTTTATGACTGCTGATTTAAAGAGCAGAAAACACACTTTCTTCTGGGGAAGGCTTAGCTCTGACAACTGAAAGCAGGAACACAGAATCCATGACTATCGCCACGACAGCAGGATTTTATTCAATAATCTTATTCCTCTTGCTTTAGGAATTTTCTCTTCATCCCTGCCCCCATCTATTAGTTATTTGGGTTATTAAAAAATTAGATTTTCTACTTCATTCTTGAGAATCTACTTTTTTTTTTAAAGATTTATTTTTTATTTATTATATATCCCCCCCCCTTTCTGCTTGTTCTTGCTGTGTTCATTTTTGCGTTCTTCTGTGTCTGCTTGTCTCCCCCCGCTGTGGTGACCCGCCAAGTCAGCTCACCATGCGGCGGCCTGCCTGCTCGCGGCAGCTTGCCCTGCCCGTGGCGGCTTGCCTTCTCGAGGTGGTCTGCCTGCTCGAGGAGGCCCTGGGAACTGAACCCGGAACCTCCTATGTGGTAAACCAGAGCCCTGACAATTGAGCTATAGCCGGTTCCCCAGAATCTACTTTTTTTACTCAATTTATTCCTTAGTAATAAAATTTCTCCATAATTTGGACTGGAAGTGGCAAACAAACAAATAAAACAGAAGAGCTTTTCGTAAGTCTGATAACAATTTCTCACTTCTTATTCATTTGGGTTTTGAGGGAGGGAAGACACAGAATAGTGGGAACAAGATGAAAGGCAAACAATGGTAAAAGAGGGAAGAGGAAAGCAAAATGTTGGTAGGAGATTGTATTAGTCAGCCACAGAGGTGCTTTTGGAAATATACCAAAGATTGGTCGGTCTTTATAAAGGGTATTTATTTGGGGTAGAAGCTTACAGTTACCAGGCCCCAAAGCATAAGTTTCTTCTCATACCAAAGTCCACGTGTTGGAGCAAGACAGCGGCCGATGTCTGCAAGGGCTCAGGCCTTTGGGTTCCTCTCCTGCCGGGGCTGCGTTTCTCTCCGGGCTTAGCTTCTGCTTCCTCCACAAGTTCAGCTGTAGACCATGAGGCTCTCTACGCTTTGTGTCTCTCCACAAGGCCAGCTGTAGACTATCAGGTGAACGGCTCACTCCAACATCAGTACTCCATCTCAAAAATCTGCTTCTCCAAATCTGCCTCTCCCATCTGCTGCCTTTTGTCTAGCCTTTTATACTTGAGACCACACCTCATCCCACAGATGAGGCAGTTAACGCCTCAATCATGCCCAGATTAGGAGATCAGGCTACAAGCATGATTCAATTTATATTTTTGGAATTCATAAGTATATAAACTGTCAAACCATTACAGAGCTCAAACTCAGTAGTGCTCTTGAAAAAGGACAGCTTGTCAGAGGTGGATGATAAAATTAGAGCTGCCAAAAGTAGACCTTAACCACCATTCTCTTAGTGCCAACAATCATTATGATAACCCAAAGTGAGATGTAAACCCTATTACATCTAGGCCTATTACATCACAGCTATAATTATGGTTATATCTCTAGGCACCATTTAGTATGGTTCTTTCCAATGAATTAAAACTATTTCCCCAAGTCATGGTTAGAAACAAGCTGTGTAATATAGTTAGTGTAGTAACATACACATAGTAGTTGCTCAAAATTAAATAAATGAACTAATATAAATTTAAAAGAGAAATTATAACCATATCTAAACATTTCTTCTTGTTTCCTCTGGATTTGATTTTGTTTGTTTGCATAGAGAAATCACATTAGACAAAAATGTTCTCAATTCTCACTTAATTCTGCTGTGAAATCTGAAATGAATGTTGAATCTCCAAATGATACAAGTCCTCTTTAGAATGCAATTTTAATTATTATTTACATTCTAATGGCTCAATTCCAGTGCCTTGTAAATAAGAGTTCCTTAAAATGTATTTGTTGAAGATGAATGGCTATAAACACAAAATGTGATATAGCCATACGATGGAATATTATACATACAGAAAAGGGAATGAGGTACTGATACATGCTACAACATGGATGAAACTTGAAGGCATCATTTTGAGTAAAATAAGCCAGACACAAAAGCACAAATAGTTTATGATTCCATTTATATGAACCATCTAGAATAGGCAAATTCATAGAGACAGAAAGTAGATTAGAGATTACTAGGTGCTGGGGAGAGGGGCAGGGCAAGTTACTGCTTCATGGGTATAGAGTTTCTGTTTTGGGTGATGAAAAGTTTTGGAAATAGTGGTGATGTCTGCACATCGTTGTAAATATAATTAATGCCATTGAATTGTGTACTTAAAGATGGTCAAGATGGCAAATTTTGTCATATATCTTTTACTACGATAAGAATTTTTAAGTTATTTGTTGAGTAAAATCCTGGGTGAAACTGAAATATTTGGAGTTCAAAGTCACAGAAACGTTTTTTATTCTTCTTAAGAAAATGTTTGTGCCCTATGTGGAGCCCAGGCCTCGTGGCCAGTACCTTACAGGAGAGTTTATTTTCCTGGGTTCGTCTGGGGGCCATGGATGGAGCTATGAGGCACCACCCACCATAGAGAGTACCTGTGGGTTTATATGACCTCTGGGAAGAGCTGTCTCCCATAGGAACGAAAGCACTAAGGGTGAGTAGAGAGACACAAAAGATAGATGTTTCTATACTTCTCTCTTCCTGGTCCCACGCCTCTTCTCACTCCAATCAGTGTCTGAGGGGCCTGCTCTGTGATACTCCAACAAGCCTTTACTGCATGCTCTCTGTGTGCAGAAGTGATGGTATGTCACTTCCAAGATTAGTTTATAAAAAGACAACTTCATCATTCTGTTGTGCTCACTCTCTCTCTTAGATTGCTTGTTCTGGGAGAAGCCAGATGCCATTTTGATAACAGCCCGATAGAATGGCCAAAAGCCAGCAAGTAATAGGTCTGCCAGTAACCATGTGAATGAACTTAGAACCAGGTGCTCCAGGCCCAGTCAAGCCTTCAAATGACAGACAGCTCGACTGCAACCTCAGGAGAGACTGTGAGCTGAACCACTCAGCTAAGTCACTCCCAAATTCAGGGCTGCTATGACAAATATCACCCATTGGTTGGCTTAAACAATGATTTTTTCTTTTTTTAGAATTATTTATTTACTTTTATCCATTTTTACCCCCCTCCCTCCTCCCTATTTTTGCTGTTTTTGTATCCATTTGCTGGGCAATTCTCTATGTCTGTTTTCTGCCCTCTCTTCTCATCTTTCTCCTCCTGTCTTCACCAGAATTTGATCCTGGGAACCTCCGATGTGGGAGAGAGGTATCCTACTGCCTGCGCTACCTCAGTTCCTGGTTTTTCGGCATCTCTCGTCTTGGCTCTCCCTTGTGTCACTCTCCTGTTACGTCATCATCTTCCTGCGTGGCTCGGCGGGGCCTGGCGGTGCACCTGAGTGCAGGGCCTCGGGGGCCCATGTGCCTTCTTTATTTTTCTTTTTTTAAAAATTTTTACTGGGAGTTCCCAGGGATCGAACCCAGGTCCTTCCATATGGGAGACGGACGCCCAAGCATTTGAGCCACATCTGCCCCCCAGCAATAATGATTTATTGTCCCACAGTTTTGAAGGCTACAAGTCCAAAACTCAAGGTCTCAACAGGCCATGCTTTCCCCTGGCATCTGTTGCATTCTGGGGCTGGCTTGCTGCAACCCTTGGCTTGCATCTCTGCCTCCATCACATGGTGATCTGCCTCATTCTGTGACTTCTTTGACTTCTGGCTTCTTCTGATTTCTGGATTCTACTTCTGTGTCCAATTTCCTTTGCTTATAAGGACTTCAGTCTTATGTGTTAAGGACCTCCCTGATTCAATTTGGCCTCATCTAAATAGGATCTTCAAAGAGCTTCATAAATTAGTCTATACCTTAACTAATAATAACATTGTCAAGAGCCTATTTACAAATGCGTTCACACCCACAGGACGGTGGGTTAAGATTTGAACATGTCTTTTGTGGAGTACATAATTCAATACCCAACACTGACCTCCAGAAACTGTGTGACATTATAAATGTTTGTTGTCTTAAGTTGCTAAAGTTTTGGGGGAACATTTGTTACACAGCAATAGATATTATAGTTTTGTGTTTCACATTTAGGTCGGTATTCCATTTGGCTTAGATTTTTAAACATGGTGTGAGATAGGGATTCTGCTTAATTTTTTTTTACCATATACTTAGTTGTCCCAGGACCATTTATTGAAAAATCCATCCTTTCTCCACTGTTCTGTAATGCTATCACAGTCATATATCAAGATTGCATCTATGCTGTCTGTTTCTGGTCTCTCACTTCTGTTCCAATGATCAGTTTGTCTATTCCTATGACAGTATCACACTGTCTTAGTTTGTTTTATAATAACTCCTTGCATCTTGTACATGAAATCCCTCTCTTCATCAAGAGTGTCTTAGATATTCTTGAACCTTTGTACTTCCATTTACATTTTAAATTCAGGTTGTACCTGTTAGAATTATGATTGGTGATATTAACATCTTTGCAATAATATTGATTCTATTATAAATTCTATAGTTAAAATGTTTAATTTTCTAACAATGGCTGGTATATAGAAATACAATTATTTTTACATATTGGTTTAGTATATTGATTTTGTCTCTTGAAATACATCGATATGGTTATGTTACTTTATTCCCAATCTTAAAACTTTCAGTTTCTCTTGCTTTGCTGCACTGGCTAGGACTTCCAGTACAATGTAGAATAGAAGACAGGAGCACCTTTCTGTGTTCCCAGTCTTAGAAGGAAAGCTCTTAATGTTTAACCACTGAGTATGATGTTTGCTCTAAATTTTTTGTAGATAGCATTCACCAGGTTAAGAAAGTTCCTTTCTGTTTCTGTGTTGCTAAGAGTTTTTATGCTGAATGGATGTTTAATTTTATCAAATACTTTTTCTTCATCTATTGAGATGATCATGCGGTTTTCCTCCCTTAATTTAACTCTTACATACATTGTTTTACTTTTTTCTTTGATTTTTTTCTTTTTTAAAATTGAAGTATATCATTCTTACATGAACATACATAAACAGTAAGTGTATAATAAAAGTTGTGAACTTACAAAACAAACATGCATAACATCACACAGGGGTCCTTTATATTGTCCCACCACCCACACCTTGCACTGCTGTGAAACATTTGTTATAAACTAAGCAAGAGCATCGTCAAAATCTTACTGCTAGCTATAGTCCACATCTTACATTTGGTATCTTTTCCCCCCAACCCACCCTATTATATTTTATTTTAATTTTTAAATTTTTTTGTGTTCTTCTATGTCTGCTTTGTCTCCCTCCGCTGCGGCGACACGCTGAGTCAGCTCACTGCGCAGGCAGCTTGCCCGGCTTGTGGGTGGCTCTGCTTCTGCTCCCGGGTGGCTTTTCGCTCCGTTCGCAGGTGGCTTTGCTCCATTCACAGGCGGGTCGCCCTGCCCGTGGCGGCTTTGTCCTGACCTGGTGGCTTTTTGCCCTGGCCATGGCAGCTTTTTGCCCTGCCCATGGCAGCTCTGCCCCACCCACAGCGGCTTTGCCTTCTCAGGCGGTCTGCCCACTCAGAGAGGTCCCCAGGAACCGAACCCGGGGCCTCCCATGTGGTGTACCGGCACCCTATCCACTGGGCTACAGCCAGCCCCCCCTATTATTTTTTAAATATATTTTTATTATAGAAGTTGTGAACTTACAGAATAATCAGGCATGTGTGTAGATGATTTACTTTTTAAAAGGAAAGTGACATAAAAATATGGCATGGAAATATTTTTCCATGGAAAATGCAGATTAGAAAATCGGAAAACAGAATTCATCCATTGCCCCATCCTACTCGACCCTTGACCCATATCACCTTGGAGCTCCTTCCTTGTTCTCCTGCTCCATTCCATCCACTTCTACCATTGTCATGATGTTTACATTTAAATTTTTTTATTTTAACCTTCTTATTGTGAAATAAAATACATGCAGAAAAAGCACATGACACATAAATATAGGATACAATGAATGCTAATAATACAAATAGTCACTACCTCAGTTGAGAAATGAAACAGGGACAGAACCTCAGAAGAACTTGTATGTCCCATGCATTCACTCATTTTCATACCTGAGTAGAATTTCATTGTATGGATATACTACAGAAGTTGATGAACATGTAGATTGTTTCTATCTTGTTTGATTCTGCTAGAAACATTTTGTACAAGTATCCTGATACATGTGTATGTAGCTATTGAGCACTTGAAATATGGCTAGTTCAAACTGAAATATGCAATGAGTATAAAAATATACATCAGATTTCAAAGACAAAAAGTAGTATGTAAAACATCTCTGATAGTTTTTATATTGATTACATTTTTGTTGTTGTTTTGTTTTTTAATTGGGAGGTTCCAGGGGTTGAACCCAGGTCCCTCCATATTGAAGAGGGACACCCAACCATTTGAGCCACATCCGTCCCCCTGATTACATGTTGCTATACAATTTTGGTTATATATAGTTAAATAAAGTACTTCATTAAAATTAATTTCATTTGTTTCCTTCCTTTTTTTAATGTGGTTTCTAGAAAATTTTAAATTACAGATATGACTGACATTTTGTGACTCTCCGTATATTTTGATCAGACAACACTGCTCCAGAGCAAATTGCCTGGGTTCAAGTCCTGTACCCCCCACTCACCAGCTTGGGCAAGTTACTCAAATCACCTGTGCCTGAGTTTTCTCTACCTGTGAAAGGATTGATTATACCTCCCTCTTGAGCTGTTTTGAGGTGCAAATGAGTCAATACTGTACAAGGCATTTAGATAAATGTCTGGGACATAGTGAACACTATATAAATATATTAATAAAGATACATACAAGCTTACAGACTCACTTTAAAAATCTCTATAAATAATGCCCAATTAGTGAAGCCCTATTATTGAGAGGCAATCCAGCTTCATGGCTAAGAGCACAAATGCAGGACATTTTATCCCAGCACAAATACGTACGAGCTATGTGACCTTGGAAAAGTTAGCTTCTTTGCCTTTGTTTTCATCCACAGTCACTTTTTAAAATGCCCTGACTAGCTTGTATGAGGCAACATTGCTTAGTGGGTACAAGGGCAGACTTGAGCCAGACTGCCAGGGGTCATATCCAGGCTGTGTAACCCTGGACAAGTAACTTAACTTCCATGTGCCTTAGTTTCCTCACCTGCAAAATAAGGGAATAAGGGGACTAAACGGTATTTAACCCATCGGGCTGTTGTGAAGCTTAGGAGTTGTGAATCGATTGGAACATGGCCTGGGAGATAGTAAGCACTGGTACTACTATCATCACTTTACATTCGCATAGGTAGTCCATGTACCTCGGCTCCAAACTGTCACCAATATCTGTTATCATCAGAGTTTTAAACATTTTACCATTCAGGTTAAGTGTGTAAGGGTATTTCATTCCTTAATTACTAATAAGATTGAACATATCTTCATATGATTATTGGCCATTTGAATGTCCTCTTTTTGTGACATGCCTGTTCAAATCTTTTGCTTATTTTTCCTTTTGGTTTTTCTTTTTCTTGTGGATTTAATAAGGATTTCCTTATCTGGATATGAATCCTTTGTCACTTATATATATTGCAAATATCTTATCTTACTCTGTCTTATCACTATCTTTGTGATGTCTTTTAATAAATAGATGAATTTAATATGATCAAATGTATGAATCTTTTCCATTAAGGTTTTGTGTTTTTAAATGTTTTGTTTAAAATATTCTTTCTTCCCTAGGCTGAGATGAATTCTCCTTTATTACCCTACATGATGTACCACATTTACTCAAGTTCTTTCCCTTTGCATAGTCAGTTGGCCCACTTCTGGCTTCCCTTGTTTTTATACGAAGCTTGGGCACCATTATTAGGCTTAGATAGCCTCTTTGTAGTGCCTGCCTTGCAAGATTTCCAGCCCAGGTGAGTGCACTATACACTCCATCTAGTCTTGCCCTGAGCTTGCTCAACATTGCTGGAGAATCAAGGATTTCAATATATAAATTTGCTTATCCACTCATCTGTTGATGGTTAATAGGATGCTTCCATCTTTTGGCTATTGTAAATAATGCTTCTATGACTACTGGTATACAAAAATCTCTTAGAGTCCCTTTTTTTAATTCTATATACCTAGAGTAGAATTACTGGAAAGTATGGTAATTCTTTGTTTAACTTTTGAGGAACCACCAAACAGTTTTCTATAGTGGCTATACCATTTTACATTCTCACCAGCAATGCACAAGAGTTCCAATTTCTCTACACCCTCACCAACACTTGTTATGTCTTTTTGATAATACCCATCCTAGTGGATGTGAGTTGGTAGATCATTTTGGTTTTGATTTGCATTTTCCTAATGACTAATGATAAACATCTTTTCACGTGCTTATTGTATATCTTCTTTTTTTTTTTTTTTAAAGATTTATTTATTTTATTACAAATCTCCCCTTCCCCCCGCTGCGGCGAGGTGCCGAGAGTGGACACTGCACAGGCGCGGCTTTCCCCGCTTATGGGCGGTCTCTGCGTCTGTTCACGGCCGGCTTTCAGTTCGCGGGTGGCTGGCTGCGCTCCATCCGCGGGTGACCTGCCCTGCCCGTGGCGGCTCTTGCCATGTCCGTGGCAGCTTCTTGCCCTGCCCACGGCGGCTCCGGCCCGCCCACGGCGGCTTGCCATTCTCAAGGCGGTCTGCCCACTAGGAGAGGTCCCCGGGAATCGAACCCAGGGCCTCCCATGTGGTATGCCGGCGCCCTATCCACTGGGCTATTGAGCCGGGCCCCTGTATATCTTCTTTAACAAAATGTCTACTGAAGTCCTTTGCCTAATTTTCCATTGGGTTGTTTTTTGTTGTTGTTGCATTGTAAGAGATCTTTAAATAACCTGGATATTAAACCTTTATCAGATATATGATTTGCAAATAATTTTTCCCATTCTATAAGTTGTCTTTTCATTTTCTTGATAATGTCTTTTTTAATATGCTGCCATTTATGTATTTGTAAATTATTATTTTTATATATTAAAATTTTCATTTTTATATCAATATTACAAGTTACTCAGTTAACAGAAAATAATAACTACAATAACAATAAAACTGCTCTAGGTAGTGGTTATACTGCCCCCATATTTTGAATCATTCTTTAATCTTGAGAGATTTTGGATGATAGCCACTTTGATTGCTTCTGGCTGAGTAGGGAGTGGGGCAGAGGAATGGCATTGTTTTGCTTGCAGTTGAAGGTACTCCTTGCTTTGGGGATCCATCATCACCATTTTGTTGGTTGTTCAGAGCAGGATTTGGCCATTTATCTGCTGGGTTTCAGGGCTCCACCGGCATAGGAACAATCTGAAAGCTTTAAGAAATAAACTTAACAAGTAAATTGAAAAGCATAGGTTCAAATAAAAGAAATAGAAGAATCATAATAAGGGGATTTATAAATGAGTATAGCTATGTTATATTGGGGAAATAGCTTTTCATATATTCCCAGATAAAGCCTGCTGAGGGGATGATTTCATGTGGCCACGTGGCTTGCTTATGGTGTCTGGACATCACCAGGGCCCTCAGGAGCACTTTTGTTTGAAGCTTTATTTACTGTGGCAGTTAATGAAATCTGGCTGAACTGTAAGCGTAACCTCCATAATGACCTCCCAACTCACTTTGAAACCTCTTAGCCACAAAAACTCTAGTTTAACTGCAGCTGACTGAGAAGGGAACAGACGTCTTCCTCCCTGTCAGCTGTTACAAGGGAAAAGGGAGGGGGAGTCAATGGGCTTCTCTTTGTGAATTTGGCCAGCAGAACCCCCTTTGAATCTTGGCTTTGGCCAGACCAAAACACAGGAAACCTCTGTGGAAAGGTGCGTCGATGAGCGCCATCTGCTGGCCAGTCTGGAAATTGCAGGTAGAAAAATTGCTTTTATGACTCTCTTAACCCGAACTCCTGGGAGAAAATCTGCACCTCACTAGTGAGTCCCTGGCCCAATTTTGATGATTTAAGCTGGGCAATATTAAAGACTTAAATTAAGTTGAACCAAATATCAAAGAAAAGCTGTGGGGAAAATTTGGCAAGAATAAGAAATTGGCCATCACAGTAAATTCACCAACATATTCAGATGCCTAGACATTAGCAAAAATTACAAGCCATACTAGGAAACAGAAAGAGATGGCCCAGCCAAAGGAACAAACCAGATATCCTGAATGGATACAGGATTTAGGACAACTAATTAATGATAATCATACACTTCTCCTAAATCAACTCAAAACTTGAAAGAAAATATGACTAAAGACATAAAGGATATTAAGAAGACACTGGGTGAGCATAAAGAACAATTTGAAAACCTGCAAAGAAAAGTAACAGAGCTTATGGGAGTGAAAGACACAATGGATGAGATTAAAAATACATTACTGGCACATAAGAGCAGATTTGAATTGCTTGAAGACAGATTTAGTGATTTTGAAGACAGAACATCTGAACTGGAAAATAGAGGAGCACAGAAAGAGAAGAGAATGGGGAAAAAATGGAACAAGGTCTCGGGGAATTCAATGACAATATGAAACACACAAACATACGTGTAATGGTTTGAGTTTGAATTAATTATGAATTCCAAAAATATAAATTAGATTATGTTTGTAAGCTCATCTGTTCATCTGGGCATGATTAAGTTATGAGTAGGGCGTTAATTGCCACGTCAGTGAGACGTTGAGCCCCACCCCTCGGTGGGGGTGGTCTCAAGTAGAAGCAGAGATTGGAGAGAAGCAGAGAGGAGA
>PVKH010040435.1:0-11077 GCA_004027955.1 Chaetophractus vellerosus | reverse complement strand
ATGGTCAGTCTGTAGTCTCCAGTCTATGGAAGCACACCTAAAACTCTGGCATCAAATATAGGTATGAATAGAAGAGACATTTGGACCATGTGCAGTCAAGACATATTACAATCAATCTCTATCACTCTCAGGAACAAGAATTCCAAGTCAGGGCCCACTAGTAAGGCACCAAACTCTGGGCTTATCTGCACTGGTATAGGACCTGGATATCTCCAAAGCCCTCAGGAGGCCCTCTGTTTGGGGTGATATCCATATTGGAAGCCTAGGAGGTGCTACTGGGGATTTGAATAAGTGTTACCTCTGGGTTGCCCTCCCGACTCACTTTGAAGTCTCTTAGCCCTATGAACTCATTTGTCTTTACCATTTCCCCCTTTTATTCGGAGTCTTTTCCCAGTTTTACTGCCTGTTGGCATTTGTTAGTAATCCCTCATTGCCAGGGAGGCTCATCCCTAGGAGTCATGTCCCATGCTGGGAGGAAGGTAATGTATTTATATTCTGAGTTTAGCTTAGAGAGAAGCCACATTTGAGCAACAAGGAGATTCTCCAGAGGCAACTCTTAGGCACCCCTTAACACTAGGCTATTTCAATTTCAATAGCAATGACTCATAAGGCTAGACATCAATAACAGGTGCCCATCAATGGATCATCCTCCTTTGCCCGACACTGCCCCTGTACTCAGGGGGTTGTTGCTACTCATCTGGAAAATATGACAAAGATCTCCATGATGGGAGTTCACTGTTATCCCACTTAGTGATTAATACTTCACCCCATGACCATGCCCCATGAGCCTTTGAACAATTATGTATGACTTTTGTGTATGTTCAGGTGGACTTCCTCCCATGCACCCCAACCTTGACACCCCACCCAATGCTCCTCTCCAATCCACATTGTGGCCCTTCTGTGATCCATAACCTCTTCACATGTGAAGCCAACACAGTAGCTAATCATGATGAATAGGAAAATTAAATAATAATGGTATTTAAATTTAAGAGGTAAAATATAGGTGAAGTTGATAATACAAAATAATTATAGAAAATTAAAAATATAAATAAAAAAATAGAAAAAAGAAAACAAGATTTTATTAAATGATTGGGCTATTCAAAAATGTAAAAAAATAACAAAAATAATAATAAATAAAAATAAAAAATACAATGATATATATATGTATAAATTTTTTACTTTTATTTTTTCCCCAAATTCCCAAATTGTGCCTTGTTGGTGCAATATCTGATGTCCATTCTATTTCATGACACCTTTCTCTTATCACCTCTCAAGCAGCCCTCCTTTTATCATTTAATTTTCAAAGAGGTTTTGGGTCACAGCAGAGCCACAGACAAAATACAAGACATTCTTATATACTCAACCCCCTTCTCCATTCGTCCCCATAACAAAATCATTTTGTATGCAGATGGCAGCCCCAACATAACTGACAAACAGATAGTGAAACATAATTCCTCAACATTGTCATTGGTCCACATCGATGTCCATATTTTAGGGCATACACTTTTGTAAATTTTGATGCCTGTCACCTTGTCCCATATCCACCACTGCAAGGCAGTGGAAAACACTTCCATGTGCCAGCAAATGGCCTGTATTCATTCCACCGTGTTCCTCCCCACCACCCCTGGGTTCACAACAGCCCCTGGCTCAATACCTCGGATGACAGGATTCACAGATCCAAGAGATAGAGTGTCCTGGCTTGCCAGTTCATCCCCACTGTGAACCATCCCTAACAGCATCATTTAAAAGCAAGAATCTCCCATCCAAGTACTAACCAGGCCCAACCCTGTTTAGCTTCTGAGATCAGACAAGATCAGTCACGTTCAGGGTGGTATGGCCGTAGACAAGGAGACATTGTGGGCCCTGGAGTGGTGGGGAGAGATGGGGTAGATTGAACGAGGGGCTTGGTGGCCCATGGAAGTGTTTTCCATTGTCTCCCAGTGGTGGACACGGGACAAGGTGAAAATCATCAAAATTTATAAAAGTACATGAACTAAAATGTGGACCTTGATGTGCACCAATGACAATGTTGGGGAAACACATTTCAATATCTGTTTGTCAGTTATGTTGGTGCTGTCATCCACATACAAAAAGGTTTTGGTAAGGAGGGTAATGGAGGAGGATGTTGTATACATGAGATTATCTGGTAGTCTGTGTGTGACTCCACTGTGACCTAATTTTTTTTTGAAAACTAATTGTAAAAAGGTTGGATGCTTGAGAGTGAGAAGAGAAATTTGCCGCTAAACAGACTGGACATCAGATATAGCACCAACAAGGCAAAATCGGGCAAACATTTTTTGTATACATGTAGTTCTTATTATTTTTTCTTTTTTTTCTTTTTTTATTTTATTTTATTTTATTTTATTTTATTTTATTTTATTTTATTTTATTTTATTTTATTTTATTTTATTTTATTTTATTTTATTTTTGTTTCTTTTCTTTTATTTTCTTTTCACATAATTTAAAGAGTCCAGTCCACTGGAAATGTCTAGTTTTCTTTTTTCTTTTTTTTATAATAATTTTTTTAAAATTTTTATTTTATTTTATTTCTCCTATTTTTAGTCTCACAAAATTTTTTTCTAACTGTTTTTTATTCTTTAAGTTCTCCTATGTTTTGACTCTTGCATTTAAATGATGTAAGTGATGGTCCCAGTGGGGGGTGAACTGGTGAGCCAGGACACTCTATGTCGGGAATCTGTGAATCCTGTCATCTGGGGAATTGAGCTGGAGGGTGTTGTGGGCCCAGGGGTGGTGGGGAGGGACACGGCAGATCAAATATAGGCCATTTGATGGCCCATGGAAGTGTTTTCCATTGCCTTGTGGTGGTGGATATGGGACAAGATGACAAACATCAAAAATTACAAAAGTGTATGATCTAAAATTGGGACCTTGATGTGAACCAATGACAATATTGAGGAATTATGTTTCACTATCTATATGTCAGTTATGTTGGGGCTGCCATTCACACACAAAACAGTTTCGATATGGGGAGAAATGGAGGAGGGGGTTGAGTACATAAGAATGACTTCTATTTTGTCTGTGGCTCTGCTGTGACCCAAAGCTTCTTTGAAAATTAAATGATAAAAGGAGGGCTGCCTGAGAGTGATAAGAGGAAAGTGTCATGGAATAGACTGGACACCAGAAATTACACCTACAAGGCACAATTTGGGAATTTGGGGAAAAAAACAAAAATTTATACATATATATATCATTATATATATATATATATTTATTTTACATTTTTAGAAGAGCCCAATCATTTAATAAAATCTTGTTTTCCTTTTTCTATTTTTTATTTCTATTTTTAATTTTCTAAAATTATTTTGTATTAACAAGTTCACCTATTTTTAACTCTTACATTTAAAAACTATTATTATTTCATTTTCCTATTCATTACATTTGGCTACTGTGATGGCTTCACAGGTGAAGAGGTTATGGATCACAGAAGGGTCACAATGTGGATGGGAGAGGAGCATTGGAGGGGGTATGTCAATGTTGGGGGTGCATGGGAGGAAGTCCACCTGAACATACATAAAAGTCATACATAATTGTTTAAAGGCTCCTGGGACATGCTCATGGAGTGAAGTATTAATCACTAAATGGGAGAACACTGAACTCCCATCCTGGAGATCTCTGTCATATTCTCCAGATAAGTAGCAACATCCCCTGAGTACAGGGGCAGTGAGTGCCAAAGGAGGATAATCCATTGATGGGTCCCTGTTATTGATGATTAGCCTTATGAGTCATTGCTGTTGAAATGGAAATAGCCTAGTGTTAAGGGGTGCCTAAGAGCTGCCTCTGGAGAACCTCCTTGTTGCTCAATGTGGCCTCTCTCTAAGCCAAACTCAGAATATGAATACATTACCTTCCTCCCAGCATGGGACATGACTCCCGGGGATGAGCCTCCCTGGCAATGAGGGATTACTAACAAATGCCAACATGTAGTAAAACTGGGAAGAGACTTCAAATAAAAGGGGGAAACAGTAAAGACAAATGAGTTCTTAGGGCTACTAGTCTTCAAAATGAATCGGGAGGGCAACCCAGAGGTACCACTTATGCAAATCCCAGTAGGGCCTCCTAGACTTCCAATATGGAAATCACCCCAAACAGAGGGCCCCGGAAGGCTTTGGAGATGTCCAGGTCCTACTCCAGGGCAGATGGTCCCAGAGTTTGGTGCCTAGCTAGTTGGCCCTGACTTGGAATTCTTGCTCCTGAGAGTGAGAGAAACTGACCAAAATATGTCTACACTGCACATGGTCCAAATGACTCTTCTATTCAAACCTATATTTGATGCCAGAGTTTTAGGTGTACTTCCATAGACCAGAGACTATAGGCTGACCATAAGCCAACCTAGTCCAGAAACTCTGTGGACCTGCAACTCCTATGCTACAACTCAATGGACTTAACCAGGACAACTAGTTGGGAGTTGATGATGGAAGACGGCTATGCAGGGGAATCCAGAGAGCCTGCAGCTGCAGGCAGGATAATCCCTTCCTTTGTTGAGGGGACATCACCATTCCAGACTTCTTGGGATTGAGGGAAGAAATATGGACTAGAATGGACTTGTTGGAGTCCTGGTATAGACTTATGATATACACAATGCAAGAAATTGCAAAATTATGTGGAGCCAGGGTCACTGGACACACTGGTTTTACCTATTGCTCTGTGCATGCAGTATGTTTTTTGTCTTAGAAAACTGAGCCCGATTCTGGTTTCATTGACTGTTATGCACTGTTTTTTCTTGCACTCAATGTCAAAACACTGGTTTTACCTAACACTCTGTGAATGCATTATGCGCCTCAGTTTAGAAAACTAATCCAGGCACTGGTTCCATTACTATTAGGCATTTTTTTTTTCATTTGCAATCAATGTGAAAACACTGGTTTTACATAATGCTCTATGAAGGTAATATGTTCTTCTGATTTGAAAACTAAGTTAAATAGTGGTTCCATTGAATGCTATGCTCTTGTTTTTCCTTACTCTAAAATTTCAAAACAGTGGTTTTACATAACATTCTGTGAGTACAGTGTGAACACCAGTTTTGAAAATTAAGCCAGATATTAGTTTCATTGATAGTTATAAACTTGTTTTCACTTTCACTCAATGTTTTAAAATTGGTTTTACATAACACTGTGAAAACAGGTTGTTCTTCAGTTTTGAAAAGTAAGGTAGGTAATGGTTTCAGTGATTGATATGCACTTGTTTTCATGTACAATCAATATCAAAACACAAGTTTCATATAACACTCTGTGAACCCAGTATGTTCTTCAATTTGGAAAATAAAGTAGATACTGGATTCATTGACTGCTATGCACTTGTTTTCACTTACAATCAATGTCAAAACAGTGGTTTTGCCTAACACTCTGTGAATAGAGTATGTTCTTCATTTTTGAAATCTAAGCCAGATACTTGGATCATCATCTACTAGGTACCTGTTTTCACTTACAGTCCATGTCATAACACTGGTTTTACCTAATGCTCCGTGAATGAAGTATGTTATTTTCTTTTGAATATTAGGCAAAATAGTGGTTTCATTGAATGCTATGTACTTATTTTCACTTAAGGCAATCTCAAAACAGTGGTTTTACATAATGCTCTGGGAGTGTAGTATGTGCTTGAGTTTTAAAACTAAGTACACTCTGGTTTCATGGACTGCTATTCACTTGTGTTCACTTAAAGTACATCTCCAAACCCTAGTTTTACCTAACACTTTGTGAATGCAGAATGGACTTAAGTTTTGAAAACTAAGCCAGATACTGGGTCACTGAGGTTCTGAATATGTTTTCATGAACAATCAATGCCAAAACACTGGTTTTAACACTCTGTGAATGCAGTATTTTCTTTAGTTCTCAACACTATGTAAGATACCTATTTAATTGACTTCCAAGCACTAGTTTTCACTTACAATCAATGTCAAAACACTGGATATACAGAACACTCTGTGAATGCATTATGTACTTCAGTTTTAGAAAACTAAGCCAAATAGTGGCTCCATTGCTACTAGGCACTTGTTTTCCCAAACAGTCAATGTCAAAATACTGTTTTTACCTAATGCTCTTTGAATTTGGTATGATCTACCATTTTGAAAACCAAGCCAAATAGCTGTTTCATTGAATTCTATGCACTTCTTTTCACTTACAATGAATGTCAATACCCTATTTTACCTACTGCTTGCTGAATGCAGTATATTATTCAATTTTGATAACCAAGACAGTTACTGGTTTCATGTGCTTGTTTTCTTTTTCAAATAATGTAAAAAAAATTGGTTTTACATAATGCCCTGTGAACGTAGTATGTTCTTTGGATTTGAAAACTAAGTCAAATTGTTGTTTCATTGAATGCTATCACCTTATGTTCACTTACAGTTAATTTCAAAACTCTCAGTATACTTAATGCTCTGGAAAGTAGTAGATTTTTTGGTTAAGAAAATGAAGCCAGACAATGGTTCCTTTGACTGGCATCCACTTGTTTTCATTTACACACAATGACAAAACACTAGTTTTATCTAATGTTCTGCAAAACCAGTAGATTCTTCAGTTTTGAAAACTAAATCATTTACTTGATTCATTGGATGCTGTGCAATTGTCTTTATTTAGAGTCTTTGTCACAACCTTGGTTTTATCTAATGTCCTGTGAACACAGTATGTTTTTTGGTTTTGAAAGAAAGCCAGATCTTGTTGAATTGACCACTATGCAGTTGTTTTCCACTACACTCAGTGTCAAAGATGGGTTTTACCTAATGTTCTATGATTGTAATATATTCTTCAGGTTTGAAAATTAAGATAGATACTGCTATAAATGACAGCTATGCACTTGCTTTCAATTATACTCAATGACAAAACACTGGTTTTACCAAACATTCTGTCAATTCAGTATGTTCTTCAGCTTTGAAATATAGGCCAATGCTGGTTTCATTGACTGCTATGCACTTGATTTCACTTACAGTCAATGTAAAAAACACTGGTTTTATCTAATGCTCTGTGAATGCAGTATGTTCTACTACTTTGAAAATTACACCATATCTAGATAATTGACTGCTATGCACCTGTTTTTACTTACAAACAATATCAAATACTGGTTTTACCTAACACTCCCTAAATGAAGTATATCTTTGGTTTTGAAAACTAAGCTAAATAGTGGTTTCATTGAATGCTTTGCACTTGTTTTCACTTAAATTCAAAGTTAAAACACTGGTTTAACCTAAAACTCCTCAAATGCATGTGGTTCTTCAGTTTTGAAAGCTAAAAAAGTTAATGGTTTCATAGACTGATATGCACTTGTTTTCACTACAACCAATGTCAAAACACTTGTTTTACCTAACACTCTCTGAATGATGTAAGTCCTTCAGTTGTGAAACCTAAGCCATATACTGGTGTTATTGAGTTCTATGCACTTGTTTTCACTTACATTCAATGTATAAACACTGGTTTTACCTAAGCCCTATGAATATTATATGTTCTTCTGTTTTGAATACTAAGCCAATTACTGGTTTCATTGTCCACTGGGCACTAGTTTTCACTTAAATAAATTTCAAATACTGGTCATCTTACATTTGGTGAATGTAAGATATACTTCAGTTTTTTTGTTTTTTTTTTAATATATTTTTTTAAAGATTTATTTATTTTATTACATATCTCCCCTCCCCCCCCACTGTGGCGACGTGCCAAGACTGGTCACTGTGCAGGCACAGCTTTCCCCACTTGTGGGAAGCTTCTGCTTCTATTCACGGCTGGCTTTCAGTTCGTGGGTGGCTGGCTGCGCTCCATTCGTGGGCGAACTGCCCTGCCCGTGGCGGCTTTTTGCCTGTCTGTGGCAGCTTTTTGCCCTGTCCATGGCGGCTCTGGCCCACCCATGGTGGCTTGCCATTCTCAAGGCAGTCTGCCTGCTAGGAGAGGTCCCCGGGAACTGAACCTGGGGCCTCCCATGTGGTATGCCGGCACCCTATCCACTGGGCTATCCAGCCGGCCCAATACTTCAGTTTTTAAAGTAAGTCAGTTACTGTTTTCCTTGACTGCTCTGAATTTTTCACTTACACTCAATGTCAAAACTCTGGTTTAATGTAACACTCTGTGAATGTAATATATACTTCAGTTTTTAAAATTAAGTAAGATACTGTATTCATTGACTGCTATGAACTTGTTTTCC
Organism: Chaetophractus vellerosus; assembly: GCA_004027955.1. NCBI lineage: Eukaryota > Metazoa > Chordata > Mammalia > Cingulata > Chlamyphoridae > Chaetophractus > Chaetophractus vellerosus. The sequence goes on along the minus strand of PVKH010040435.1, from coordinate 2,932 downwards.
CTTACAATTGATGTCAAAACTCTCATTTTACTAACTCACTGTGAGTGTAGTGTGGTCATAGTTTTGAAGACAAAGCCAGTTACTGGTTTCATTGACTGCTATGACCTTTTCACTTACACTCAAATTCAAAACTCTGGTTTACCCTAAAGGTCTGTGAATGCAGATTGCTTTTCAGTTTTGAAAACTAATAAGATACTGGTGTTTATTGACTGCAATGCATTTACTTTCACTTACAATCAATGTCAAAATACTGGCTTTATCTAATGTTCCTTGGATGCAGTATGTTCTTCATTTGTAAAACTAAGGCAGATACTGCTTTCCTTTCCTGCTTTGATCTTGTTTTCACTTACACTTTGTGTAAAAATAGTAGTTTTATGTAATGCTCTGGGAAGCAGTATATTCTTTGGTTTTGAAAATTAAACCAGTTACTTGTTTCCTTTACTGCTATGCACTTGTTTTCACTTACAGTAAATGTTAAAACCCTGATTTTACCTAAAGCTCTCTGAATGCAGTATGTTCTTCAGTGTTTTAACTAAGTGAGATATGCTTTCATAGACTGCTATGCACTTATTTCCAAATACAATCAATATCAAAACATGGGTTTTACCAAATGCTCTATAAATGCAGTTGTATTATTCAGGGTTCTCTCAGGAAACAGAATCAACAGGAGATATCTGCCAATAATATGAGATGCTATAAGAGTCTCTCACACAACCTTGGTGGTGCACAAGTCCAGGTTCCACAAGCAGGCTGCAAACCAGGGGCTCCAATAAATGTCCAATGAAAGTTCCTTGATGAGTTTCTGGGAGAAGTTAGCTGTCCAAAGACGAACTGAGAATTTCTCTCTGAAGGTTGAAATCACTTCCCCTTTTAAGGCATTCAACTGATTGGATAAAACCATCACCTATTGCTGATGCACTCTCCCTGATTGATGCAAAGGTAATAAGCCATCCACACAGTTAACTCACTGGTTATCAAAGTCCATAAATACTCTTGTGTTACAATTAGCCCAGTGCTTGCTGGATCAATACCTGGACACAATTACTTGGCTGACCAGACACATTAGCCTAACCATCACAGTCAATGCCTTGCCAACTCAGCAACTATTTACATTATCCTAAACCATACTTAGTCTCTAAGCAAAAACAACAGACAAACATACATATATATTTCCACCTAACATTGATCAACTCCCCTGCATACCACCAGAAATGCATTATATCCCCACAGAATAGGGTGCAAGCCCTTGAGTAATATTCACTCTTAAACTTGACATCCTTAAATATTATGACATGAAATTAATACAACTTTTCATATGATAGGGGAAAAGGTTGGGGAAGAAAATGAAGAAATTTGTTTTGTGTACACATACAATCGTACTCATAACAAAACAATGAAGAAGGTTTCATGGCCATTACAGTCCTCATTTCTGTAACTGGTAACATGGATGAAATTCTTATTTATCACTACTTTCTTCCACTACCCATTCCATGTTACTGTTACCTTCAGCAAGCACTTCAGTTAGGTGTAGTTCTTTGCCTGGTGGGGTGACCCAAACTTTCATTCCCGAAGATTCTGGGCCATTGTTATTCCTGCTTAAATTGGTTTGTTGCAATTTTCCATTGACTTTAATCAAAGGGCATGGCAGCACTAGGAGGTGCCCTAGAGGGTTTCCTGCATTCCAGGAAAACTTCTTTACCCTCATTAGGTAGATGTAGTCCTATTTCCCCTTGATAGTCAGGATCAATCATCCAAGCCAATGGAGTAATTCCCATCTATGCCTGCTAATTCACAGGTAAGAGGAGCCCAAAGTGGCCAGGTGGCAGTCATAACTTCCAGTTCAATGGAATCATTGTTGTGTTACCAGGTGGCAGCACTCCTCCTTTTGTGACTAAAACCTGTAGACAAGCAAAGCTTAAGGTTGCAGGGACAGGAATAAAAAATTTTCCTAGTGGGTCACTAAGGGTAACAATGAGTGGTGGCACTGCCATTTCCACCCCTTGATTCCTGGACCCACGAAATCTGGTTATGGAAGAAACAGCACCATAGACAGGATGCTGATTTAGAGCATACACAGCTGCCTGGAGAACATTGCCTCAACCCTGCAAGGTATTGCCACCTAGATGGTGCAGTAATTGGGTCTTCAAAAGGCCATTCTACCATTCTATTTATCCAGCTGCTTCAGGGTGATGGGGAACATGGTAAGACCAGTGAATTCCATGGATGTGTGCCCATCCCCACACATCATTTGCTCTGAAATGGATTCTTTGATCAGTAGCAATGCTGTGTGGAATGCCATGGTGGTAGATAAGACATTCAGTAAGTACACAGATTAGTGTTGGAAAAAGCATTGTGTGCTGGAAATGGAAACCCATATCCAGAGAATGTGTCAATTCCAGTTAAAACAAATTGCTGCCCCTTCTATGATGGAATGGGCACAATGTAGCCAACCTGCCACCGGTAGCAGGATGGTCACCTCGAGGAATAGTGCCATTTTAGGGACTGCTTGTGGGGCTCTGCTGCTGGCAGATTGGGCATACTGCAGTGGCTGTAGCCAAGTCACCCTTGGCGAGGGGAAGTCCATGTTGCTGAGGCAATACATAACCTCTACCTCTACCTCTAGGCCACTTTGTTCATGAGCCCATTGGGCAAAGACAGGAGTGCCTGGGGAAAGAGGCAGAGCATTAGCCAGAGAATGAGTCATCTTTTCCACGTGATTATTAAACTCTTCCTCTGCTGAAGTCACCCTTTGCTGAGTATTCATGTGGGAGACAAATATGCTTATGTTTTTTGCCCACTCAGGAGTTCTATCCACATACCTCTTCCCCAGACCTCCTTGTCACCAATTTTCCAATCATGTTTCTTCCAAGTCCATGACCATCCAGGTAAATCATTGGCAACAGGCCATGAATCAGTGTACAAATATACCTCT
>PVKH010040434.1:0-11062 GCA_004027955.1 Chaetophractus vellerosus | reverse complement strand
ACCCATCTATGTATTTGTCTACCCAGTCTATGAATATACATATATCCGGGTAAGATGTGAGCCTTAATCTTCTTACTGGAGTCCGTTATAAATGGGATGAGTGCAGGGAGAGGAAACAGCCATGGAAGCAAGAATTTGAAAACAATGAAACTCAAGAGAAGGAAGAGAACAGCAGACACCACCATGTACCTTGTCATGTGACAAAGGAGTCCAGGATCACCAGCAGCCAATCTGTATCAGAAAGCATCACCTTGATGATGCCTCGATATGGACAGTTTCTTGGTCTCAAAGCTGTAAGCTTGTAAGCTAAAAAATGTCCATTGTTAAAAGCCAACTCATTTCATGGTATATTTCTTTCAGCAGCCTAGCAAATTAAACAACACATAACATACATTTCTTTATATTTTGTGGAACACTGGTGATCTGTTCTACTTCTTTAAGGAAAGGGTTATTATTACCATTTTATGTATGAGTTAAATTAGGCTCATAGCTAAGTATTTTATTCAATAAAACTTGTAAATAAAGTTAGGATTTTACCTCAAGGCTCTTTTCATTCAAACATGCCGCTTACTTATTGGATAGCATGTTGGCAGAGATGATCTGTAAAGTTTCAGTTCTCTTTATTCAATCAGGAGTTCTCAGTTGGTTACTGTGGAGAGATGAGATACTGAATAATGTGGAAACTTGAGGCAACTGAGAATTCAGGGGAAGAATATGCAGGCAAGTATTTCTATTAAAAATATCCATCTTGATTAAACTTTGCCACCAATCCCTTGAGAAATACTATTTTCAAGAAAGAGTGATTATGTCTTCTATTTTCAGTTTAATAACAGCAATAGTATCACTTAATTATTATAAGTTAATTGTCTCACTTTTCTAATGCATTTAATTGAATTGAATACACATTTTAAAATTAGAACTATGCCAGCATTTAGTTAAAAGCCTACATTAAAATAAGCATATTCCTTAAGGTTTGAGGACAAAACAATAATTCTAATTATAAACAATGCTATGTTTCCTGAGACAAAAGTTAACACCACTAATGTTAAATATTAGGACATTATTAATTTATATATTTCTTTTCTCTTTAAATATATGATTTTGTGTTATTGCCTAAAAGGCAAAAGGATTCATTTTCACAAAGAAAAACTATTAATAAATCAAACAATTTCTCAGCTTTTCCTTTCCTGGCATCAACATTCACATTCTTTTCATCAATATCAATTTTATTTATGCCTAAGAATACAAGCTCTCAGGTACAACTGATGAAGAAGGACTTTTCTTCTAAGTCCTCACCCAGAAGTTTAATACTCTATTTGTCACACTCCTTACCATTGTTAGCTCCATCCAGTGCCACTGGTTTCTTCATCACTGGCCATGAGATTAAACTTCATCATGTGTTCATGTTACTGCTGCATGGGTGTCAGGATAAAAGTTAATAAATGAAGATCAGAATTTACTTCCCCTTAATTTGTCATCTTTATTCTCTCTTAGCAAAACTACAGAAAAATTGCATGACTGTATAAATCTTTACTGCTTTGCTGAAGGTTAGCTAATGGGAATCTGCATGTAGGCTTAATTTGACTGCCTCAGAGATGAAGTACATATAAAACAAAAGCCATGGGGTAAAAACCCTGTTCGCCAGGAGGTCACTGTATGGACTTACATCAATGTCAAACCCAAGTCCTGAGTACCACCACTTTAGAGGAGAGTATTTATTTCATGAACCAAAATACAATGTCTACCTTATTGTTACTCTAGTCCCTAAATACATGAGTTAGCCTTGCTTTGGGTCTCCATTTTCATGCCCATTAGCAACTCCATGAGAGGTGAAAGCAAGAGGGGCAATACATTACAAAGTCAAGGATCTAGACCAAATCCACATAGCTAGAGAATGTTAGAGCTTGAATTTGAGCTCCAAAATAAAATAGATATACTTCCTTCAAAATCAGTCTTTCCAATAATGCCAGGGTAGTATATATCATACTCAATTATACTGGCAATCATACTTTTATATACTCATTTGTCTGTAAACATCAGAAGTCATTATTCTCTGTAACGCTAATTATGCATCATATGCTATAAGAGTTATTTTCCAGATATCTTTATATATAATATGACTATCCTTGGGTAAAGATAAATTTCATGATGGGTAAGTATTGAACTGATACTTTCTCAGAATTTAAATTGAAATAAACAAGTTCTATATAAAAGAACAGATTCTGGAAAACTGCTCTTATCCTAAGACATTTAATGCACTAAAAGTTTCCTGTGGTCACCATTTTTTTAACTTCTTTGGAGTAAAATACTGTTTCTCATTTTATAGCTATTGCAGCTGTTTGTAGTTTTTCCTGAGAAAATGTAGTTCTTCAGAAGATAACATAATATTTTATGATTTTTTATGAATTCTGCTTTCCATGATCACTAAGTCATACACATATGAAATATTGAAAACTATCAGCCATTTACAGAACTTAAAAAAAGTTTACAGTTTCCCAGAATTTGTGAATTAGCAAATTAGCTCTTAATTTCAGAATAATTAATTGAATCACTTGAATCTGTCCAAGAACTCAATAAAATGTGGCCTTTACAATTTGATCCTAAACAGAGTAGTTTGAGGATCCTTTCTCAAAGTATGGTCAATGGATCGACTGAATCATAATCATCTGTAAAAGTGACAGATTCTTGGTTCCAAACCCAGATATGCAACATCGGAATCTCTAGAGTTTGGTCCCAATATTTGCTTTTTAAAGAAGTCCCTCAGGAGTTCAGTGAGCATTAAAATTTAGGAATTACTGGGTTGAGAGAAAGTATGCAGGAATGCTTTCTGGGGGGTGGAGGGGTTCAGCAGATTCATTCAGAAATGATGAATTGATTTTGGAATCTTCTAAAATCAGAAAAAATCATTGTAATGACTTCAGAAGTTCTGAAATCTTGCACAAGTAGTTTTTGCAATTCTACAGAAGCAAAAGGGTTCTGTACAGTTTCAGGGTAAGTAGGAGAAACATTTCTCCTGTTCTGGATGAAAAGCAGAGAGAGATTTTAGAGGTTCTGCCGTCATAGCTGCACAAAATTGCTCTGATTAAGCAAAGGGGGTAGGAACAGATTTTTTGAAAATTAGAGAAGTTACAGTCAATCATTTCCACTGGCTCATCAATTTCAGAGACTACAGGTTGTAGGGCTTGTATAACACCAGGCAGTCTGCTTTCCAGAACTCAAAAGTGATAATCCAGGGGAAAAAAAAAAGAGTATTATAAAAATATCTCCAAAAACCAAACATTCCATGTCTTAGTTTGCCAAAATGCTACTGATGCAAAGTACCAGGAATGGATTGGCATTTATAAAGGGGATTTATTTGAGGTAAAAGCTCACAGTTCCAAGGCTGTGAAATGTTCAAATCAAGGCATCAGGAGAGATGCTTTCTCACCAAAGTTAGCTAACGGTGATTTTGCAGTCCTGCTATGGGGAAAAGATGGCCACCAAAGTCTGTTGAAGTTCCCACCTTCCCTTCCTTAATCTACCATCTCCCGGAGACCTGCTGTGGGAAACCAGGCATCGGGTTTGTTTCTTACTGGGTCTCCTCTCCCAGTCACAGCTGCTCAGATTCTTCCAGAGGTCAGCTGTGAAATACCAGGCATATGGCTTGTCTCTTCCGCCTTCAGCTATTCTGTGGGCCCAGCCTCTTGGAAGCTTTGTGCTTAACCTTTGGCTTCTAGAGATCCTCGAGTCCTTCTTTCACCTTGCAGGTTAAAAATGGGCAGAACCCCTTTTTCCTGTGTGTGTGTATCTCCCTGTGTGTTTCCTTTTATGTCAGACCCAGCAAGAGGGCAGAGACTCAACCTGAGTCAAACCTCACTGACATAGTCGATTCAAAAGAGTCATACTCATAGGAATGGATTAGTTCAAAAATATAATCTTTACTTTTGGGGCTTAATAAAAGAACTTCAAACTGTCACACTATTTGCACTGTAGTTCTAGTCCTCACAATAATATTTAAGCTCTGAAACCTAATATGTACAAGAACAGAAATTTGGCTCACGGTTCTTAGAATGCTAAAGTTATTTCCACTGTTTTAAGCTCTCTCTTGGATAGTGGGTAAATAAAAATATGGATTCCATGTCTTTGTTGTTGTATTCTATGCTGCCTGTGAGTCCTATCCATGAATCTGTCGTGAATCCAGCCATGTGATACTCTTCACGGGCTCAGGGCCATCCTTCCTCAATGTGACCCTTAGGACTAAGTGGTTCTTTCATAATCCTCTCTAATTTCATTGGTCAAAACCCCAAAGTTCAAGATCTATTCCATCATTAATCCTCTACAACTCATCATCTCATCGTATCTTTTCAACATATGTGATGAAAAGGTTTTACTATATGAACTCCATTTGAACAAATTTCCTAATGTCACAAATCTATTGAATGCAAACTATACCTCCTCTTCTTTACCTGAAAACTCATCTTCAACCTTGAAGTCACCAATTCTATTGAGGGTTGTTTGTTTTATGCTCAGTGCAGGAGGTTAGGATTGGTATACTCTTTACTCCACATTTATTCAAAGAGACCTTTGGCCTCTACCGTGTTTCCTAAGAACTCATCAGCTGTTTAATTTTCTGCCATTTGGTGATAAGGGTGAGAATGCTTTCCCCTTCCTTTTAGCTGCCCTCTGCCAAATCTAAGGTACTTCCTCTCATTTGTTAAAGAATAAAGAATTATAATAAGACAAGTAAAGAACAGGAAAAAAAAGTAAAGAATGAAATAGAGAAAGGACAACAAAGGAAGAAAGGAAGAAAGAAAAGAAGAAAGGAAAGAAAGAGAGGGAGAGAGAGAGAGAGAGAGAGAGAGAGAGAGAGAGAGAGAGAGAGAGAGAGAGAGAGGAAATAAAAAGAAATTGCCATTTGCCTTAAAAGTTCTCCTCTTGTCTCATAATCCTGATGATTTCAGCATCCATGAGATCACATGTCAATCCCTTGACCTTTGATCTTTTCAAATTTTCCATGTATGATTTTCTCATTGAATCCAATAATCAAACACACCAAAAGTTATACTTGTATTTTACTCCCTGTCTTGCTTCAAGCCTCAGAATCACTCATCAACCATTTCACTCTCTATATATACTTATATTACCATTTTTTCCACTCAATTTCCACCAATTCAACTGTTCTTGGAACTTTTCAAAATACTCTGATTTTGCCAAATCCATTCATTTTCATGTCCCTCGTTATTTTATTTTATTTTTATTTTTTGTTACATATCCCCACGGCCCCCCCCCCCCGCCTTTCTGCTTGCTCTTGCTGTGTGTCCATTCTTCTGTGTTTTTTCTATGTCTGCTTCTTGTCTCCCCTTGTCTTTGTGGCGATGCGCTGAGTCGGCCCTCCACGGGGTGGCTCGCTCCATTCGTGGGTGGCTCCATTCCATTTTCACGGGCAGCTCTGCTCCATGTTTTGTGGGCAGCAGTGCTCCTTGTTTTTTTGCAGGCTGCCCGGCTTCCGCGCTTCGCAGGCGGCACCTCCATGTTTCACGGGTGACTTTGCCATGCCCGTGGGTGCTCCGCCCTGACTGTGGTAGCTTTTTGCCTTGCCCACGGCGGTTTTGACCCACCCACAGCAGCTTGCCTTTCTCAAGGTCGTCTGCCCGCTTGGAGAGGTCCCCGGGAACCGAACCCGGGGGCCTCCCATGTGGCATACCGGCGCTCTTATCCACTGAGCTCTCTAGCCGGCCCCATGTCCCTCATTATTAATCTCAGAATTCTTCATCCATGTCTTCAAAAATAGCTTTCCATTAATCCAGACTTTCTTTCTGCTCTATCATTTTGTTTCACAATTTGAACAAATCTTAAATCTTGGCTGAATTCCCATTTCTGTTATGTCCATTTCTGAACCAGAGCAACCTGGCACTACTAGAGAAAATCACAGAATGGAGAATGTGGGCATGTGAGTTCACTAGAAATTCATTATCATCAATTTCAGCTATCTTATTAATATTCTCTATTGAATAAACTCTTCTACCATCCTTAAATATTTAAAAAAAAAACCTTCACCACTGCTATATACATACAAAAAAGATGTAATCTGATATAAATATGCTTACCTTACATGAATAACATATACAAAGCTATTTTCCTTTCCATCTTTTAGAACACATTTAGCTCACTCCTAATCATACACCCCCCCAAGAATTTTAGTTTCCATCACTTGTCAAATTTTTTTACTTTTTCTTTATATATCATGTCTTCAAACTCTCCTAATCTACTGGATATACTTTACTTTTATATTTTAAATGAAAGCAGGGAAGTATACAGGAATTGATTAAGGTATATCTGGGATATCAAACATGTAGCCCATACAAGGATAACTGTAGGGATCTTTTAATATATAAATCCAGGTATTTGATAATCTAGAAATACCTTGTTCAATTCATTATTTTAATCCACAAAATGTACTTATTGAAATAAGATAAAGAATTTCAAACTATTATTAGCATTTGAACAGTGGACCAGTACAGAGAATTATTATTAGAAATATATGGCAAAATGGAAAATTCAAGATGATATTAGCAAACTATTTATATAATGTTTACTATGTGCTAAGTACTAAAACAAGAGTTTTTCATGGACTATATGATTTCATCCTCACATGATTTAATCATATCCTTGAATGAAAAATCATTTTCAGAGAAAAGTGGTGAGAAGAAACATAGGGACTATATGAGGATATGGGAGGGGACAACGGAAAAGAATGAGAGGCCAAAGAGATATGGGGTTGGTAAGGGGAAGAGTGGGAAGCTTCAATTAAATTATTATCAATTTCATGAAGGTCCTTTTATATATTTTATATATTGCTTTCTTAAGAGAAAGAAAATGGGAAAATACATATATTTGCAATTGTTTAAATAAAATAGAAATGAATTTTGAACTGACCATGGATTTGGAAGTTAGTACAAGGAGCTTCACAAATACCTTTGTTATTATTTTTTTTTTAATTTATTTTTATTTATTATACATCCCCCCTTCTGCTTGTTCTTGCTATGTTCATTTTTCTTTGCATTCCTCTGTGCCTGCTTGTCTCCTCCCGCTGGGGCGACCCACTGAGTCAGCTCACCAGCATGCTCGTGGAGGCTCACCCTTGCTCGTGGGGGCTTGCCTTTGCCCACAGGGGCTTGCCTTTTCCCACGGGAGCTTGCAATTTTGCCCGCGGGGCCTTGCCTTTGCCCGCAGCGGCATGTCCCGCCCATGTTGGCATGTCCCGCCCATGTTGGCTTGCCTTCTCGAGGCCATCTGCCCGTTCGAGGGGGCCCCGGTGACCAAACCTGGGGCCTCCCATGTGGTAAACCAGCGCCCTACCAACTGGGCTACATTTTTTTTTATTATTATTATTTAATAATGATTTTTTTTCCAGAATGCCACATTTTTATATAATAACATTATTCTTTTTAAGCTTTCTTCTTATTGCAACCATAAGTGCAAATCTACCTGGTACAATTTAGGAGTATTTAGTATTTATTATTTTAAGAAAATAGATAAATTAAGTATCCTTACCTATAAAAACTTTTTAAAGAGGGATTAATCCAGAGAATTAAAAGAAAACATTTGCAAAATTGCATTTTCCTTTATCTTAATAATTACCACAGACTTATATACATCATCATAGTTTTAAGTACCTAAACTTTCAAAAACCATTTTAGACTCTTTAGTAATATGCATACTGAGGAAGAACAATGTGCACTGAATGTTCTATGAATTAGAAATCAGTGCTGCAAAGACCATGCTCAAAAAATAAGCAGTCATAGAAACAGCTGGAAAAAATTATGCTTATCCAGCCTTATGAAATATACTTTAAAATGAAAGAAATGAGGAAAACATTATTCATAATTTCTTTTAGACACAAAAGAATCATAAAAAAGCTTCCCAGAGGACTAGTATACTCAATTCTTCCTAGTGCTAAAGAATAGATCCCAGAAAGAATTTGTAAGAATATAATAACATGACTTGTCAAAACTGGACTGTTTTTAGTTCTTATAATTTAGAAAAAAAAGTAAAATCCTTGTTCTGAAATGCAGAACAGAATTAAAGTTATAATTATACAAAAGACTACACAGCAGCAGCTGCAAAATCCCTTATATTATTCTCCAACTTTAATTCCTGGAATTAACCCTGATCTTATTGACTGCCTTATTAGCTGCAGTAAATAGTGAAGCAAAGTGTGTTTGTGGGAGGAATTTGGAAGCAAATGAGTATAAGATGACAAATAACATTATGATAATGTATTCTCTACATCCTGCATGGTATATTCAATTCCCCAGAATATGAAAAAGCATGTCAAAAATATTGATAATAATATCAAAAGTTTATTGCTTTCATAATTAAACCTGAAATGTTTAATATGTCTTTTTAAAGTTTACATGGGATGAGGAGCATCTCTTCTCCTGATTTAAAACATAGAACAGAATATAATATAATTATTGTTGCTTTCCCCCTAGTAATTCTATTCTGATTTTTCCTGTGTTAAACTAGTTTTTATTTGCTTTTCAGTTCTACAATGTTAACCATTGACATGGCTTCTCAGAAAACCCTGTATATTCATTCAACCTGTACTATTCAAATATTTTAAATTTTACAATATAACACATTCAGTTGTTTATTATTCTGATTTAGATCTCTGTTTTGGATCTCTCACTACAGCTTCATGTAATGGATATGTTAAATAAATTTCTAATTTCCATGTCATCTCTTCTCTATTGGGGAAATGACCTTCTTTGGGATGGTTCATAGTTAATGTATTCATTATAATCACACACCCTGACCAGTTGATCATTTAAGAAGCAAGCCTAAGCCAATATGAGCATGATATTCCCCTTTTGATAGTCATTGGTTTAGGAAAAGACACATGACATGAGTTTGACAACCCTCATTTTTTTGGTGTGTCAAATATGATTCCTCAGTTTCAATAACTATAATTCTTGAGATTCCAATAATTTACTAAAATATATATTATGAATTGAATGAATACTATTTAGAAAAAAGAAAGTTTCAAATTAGTGGCTTAAACTGATGAGGAAAGATTTGACCTAAATAGCTATAATTAAATGCATGCACATTCAAAGAACAGTGAGGATTCATTCTTTCACCAGACAATACTCAACTTATTCTAGAACAAATTATTTCCCTATCACTCCATTGAAATCACTCTTACAAAAGTCATCTATGTACTCAAGGTTGTAAAAAAAAATAATACTCCCTGTTCTCCCTGTACATGATATGTCAGTAGCATTCAATGAAGATGATATTGTCTGCTTTTGGATTTTCTGAGACTGGTCTCTTGGTTTTGTTTTGAAATTTGTGGCTTCTTATTCTTATTATGTTACAAGAGTCCATTATTGATAATGAGATCCTGTCCTCATTTCCTTTCTCTGCTCTATTTATGTTTTGATTTTATTTGTCCTCATGATTTTTGTATTATACTTTGGAAATTCCTAGATTGATAGATATAAACTCTATCCTGCACTCAAATTTCTTATATCCCCTTGCCTGCATAATCCCTCCACTTGAATCTCCAATAGCATTTGAAACCTAACATGTTACAAAGATAAATCCGCTTTCTTTCATCTAATACATTATATATTTCACATCTAGTCTCCACCCACTTCAGTAAATACTATCACCACACATTGAATTGCTATATCCAAAATTCAGGACATAAATTCCCACTGTCCCTCACATTTGAAGTACAATCCATCAATAAATGTCTTTGGTTCTATTACTAAAATATATCCTTAATCTCTCTACTTCTCTCCAACTCCATTACCACATCCATATTCAGTTCACCATCCACCTGTACTCTCTGAATAGCTTCTGATCACTTGTCTGCTCTCATTTTTGCTGCCCTAAGATTCATTATCTATCAGATCATAGAGTAAAAATTTTAACTTAAATCAAATAATATCACTTTGGTTAAAACGCTCAATGCCATCTAACAGCACAAAAATACAATCCAATCTCTTCATTATGGCTGCCAAACCCTACATGGTCTACTTCTACATAGCTTTTCTGATATCAGATTTTTCCCATGATGTATTATGAAGCAGACCATTTGACATTCTTATCATTCCTATCTCCAAACATTTGCATTCACCATCTCCCTGGTGTTGTTAAGAGCCTTGTATTAACCTGAAATTATAGGAAAGGTCATTAAAATCCAGGAGAGAATGTTGGAAGAACAGCCTAAGAAAGAGTCTTATGAAAGTACTGAAGATTCTGATTGTACCCAGTTCAGTCCTTCAGCTTATATTGTACATACAAAATCTTTGCAAGAAGAGAAAATAAGTATTATTTCTTATAAAATTGGTATACTTATTAATACCATTTAAGAGACCAAACTGAAGCAGCTAAGTAATAATGGAATAGATTGATTCCTTAATTTGAAAGAATACCAGGCTATTTAAGAACATTGAAAACCAGATAGCAAGAAATAAGAAATTTAAGATCCAAACAACATGATTTTCTCCATTTATACCTTTTTCAAAGATAAGACAAGAAAAAAAGAAAACAAAAAATGCATACAGACTGAAAAGGAAGAATATTACCTTTATTCACAGAAGACTTGATCACCTATGTAGAAAATTCTGCAGAATTTATGCCAAAAATAGAAAAGCAACAAATAAGTATATTTACCACATTTGTTGCATACAAGTTCAATGATAACTAAAAGATATTTAGATGTAATGCAAAGAACATTTGTAAATCGTTCATTTAGTGTAGCAAAAATATGATATACTTAAGGGCATCTGACTAAATATATGAAAGATCTCTACACTGAAAATGGGCCTGAGTGAATTGTTTCAGCAATTAGGAAGATATAATAAATGGACTGCATTATTGTATTCTTAGATCAAAAGACTCAATATAGTTAAAATGTTAGTTCTTCCCAAAGCAATCTATAGAATCAATGCTACTCCAATCATAATACTATCCAGCAGACATTTTTTTATATTTATAAATAGAGAAGCTATTTCTAAAATACAAAAGGAAATGAAAACTAGCACAATAGACAAAAGTACATCAAAGAAGA
>PVKH010040433.1:0-11060 GCA_004027955.1 Chaetophractus vellerosus | reverse complement strand
TCACCAAGAATGGAGAACAGGAAAAGGAAAAGTAATTTGTGAAAACAAAATAAAAAATAAAGACAAAGCAAACAAAAAGCTATGAAAACGAGCACTGGTTTTCTGATGCAGAACAGTTTGTAACTAAAACCTACAGGCCAGCATGTGTTGACAGCACTGCCAGGGAGGGGTCAGAAGCCTACCACCAAGAGAGATCTGGTAGACTTAGCAGTAATAACTTAATGGTTTTTATCTTTGTGAATGGGATCCTGGAGTTTGAACACTCCTTCCCTTTTATTTATGTTTGGATTTCCATTTTTCAGCAATGAGTATGCATTGTTTTAATAATAAAGACAGACAAAAGGAAAAAAAAAGCAACCTTTATATAAAAAACAAAAACAAAAAAGAACTGCCTCATTAAGAACTGGAAACACAAAGAAGCCCAATTTAATCCAAAACATCTTTTTAAAATGCAACATGTTCAAATCAATCAGATAATTCCTAAAATATTCCAGTTTTATCTGATATTTCATTTAGTTACAATAACTACCAGCTCTTTTCCAAATTCTAAAACTATTATAATCTGTGTATTTCTATAGCTGTCAGCTGTTTCACCCATTAAATCACATCCACAAGTGTGACACCATGAATGCCAGTTGCTAATGCTTGCTATCCACTTACAGGTTGTTACAAGTCCCAAAACTGATGGCAACTTCTTCCTTCCTCCTATGGATCTAGGGAATACGCAACAGCCCACCATTTCTCCTAACACCATATTATATAGCAGGTCATTTACACATTTCATTTTATTGGCTACATTTGGTTATGTTTGTCTTTTCTCAAACTAGACTATAATTTCCTTATAGGCAAGGGTGTTTTCTATATTTCCTCCTAGCACAGTAGTAAAAGCACATAAAAATACTCAATAATGTCTTACTTAGTGGCTGATATTTATGAACAATTTGAATGTAGGCAATTGTTTAAGTAGGGCTTCTTCAAATTAACAATTTTTTTTCAAACGGATAGGCTCCTTTGCATTTGATCAAAATACAAAGGAGGATGCAACCTCCTACAAGTCCTTATTTTCCCTTCAGGTTTAATTTTCCAGAAAAAAAAGTTATAACTGCTTTTCTTATTGAATAAACAGCAGAACATGTAAGAAAGTTACCATCTAGAATTACAAATATTGTGGGTGTTTTGGAAACACTTAAAGGGTTCTAGATGCACAGGAAAGCAAATAAGATGTGCTGCAGTAATTCCCAAACACTATTTTAGCAACAAAAGCCTTCTTTTGGAAGAAATCTTACTGAGAACTTAATACTGGGAAGGCAGCCCTGTGTCAGAGATTAGGAGGCCAGGGCTTCAGAATGGCACAGAACTGGATGCAGATCTCTGCTCTGGACTTCCTACCTTTAGGCAAATGGCTTCACATACCTATGCCTCCATTTTTCTCACTGTAAAAAAGGAATAATATTATAACAGAATTTAAAGGGAAATTACATAGAATAAATGAGAGAGTGGCTATAAAGCAAATAACACAAAGCATGACCCATACTAAGGAATCAATCAATCAAGTGTTCTGAATTAAATGGGGATTGGGAAAGGCAAAGTACCTCCCAGGAGGCCTAGATCTTGTCTCCTCTCCCCAACAAAGAGCTGCAGAAGCAAGTCCTTGAAACGCCTGGGTGCCCACAAAACACAGTGTGAAAACAAGTGATATAGGTAAGATGAGGCTGTCCTGGGAGAATATGATTAAAGTTTGAAAAAGCAATTCCTACAAGATACAGAAGCAAGAAAGACAGAAGGAAGGAACACTGCTGAATATGAGATAACAACTGGATATCAGTTCTAACACATGTTCAATTTTGTGAGAAAACATGAGGCCTTTAAAAAGAGAAGCAAGTAAAAGCATTATTTGCAAAATTCTAGTGCCTTACCTCCATTAGGCATAAAAAAGAATCTATAAAATTCTATTGATAAATATCATCATCATTGCTTAAAAGAATCTTGACACAAATACAACCCTGGGAAAATAATTATAAGAGTGTGTGTCTTTAGGCAACCTGATTTTCAGGACTGACACTCTGCATAAAACTCACAATGTCATGAGTTCATAACCCTTGTGAAATAACATTTAGGTCAAGTGAGAACTTCAACCTTAATCAAATCCTACATACCCCAATTCTGTCTCCAGAAAAACTCCAGTGACTTATGCAATGCAAAGTGTTTTTTAACTGCATAATGGACTCTCTGGATAAGCATATGAGAAAATCCAGCACGTTTTAGAAGATAAGCCATTGTTGGTGAATGTCCAAAAGGGTCAACAGCCCAACCAGACTTAGGTTTCACTCCTGTTGATAAAGAAAAGCAAGCGTTAATTATTAAAAAATTGATAAATGAAATACAAAGAAGTCACAACACATTCAGACTCATTCATGGTCTCACGGATTACAAGACACAGGAGCTACCCAGCATTATCCTTTATCAAACAGTCCCAAAAGGACTCTTTTTCAATGGTGCTTTGCATATCATACTATTCATACAGTTTTTGCAGTTAGCCATTTGGAGTTGAAATAAGAGTTCTGTCATCTTATAGCCATCATAAAGCTAATATCATCACTAGAGTGAGAGAAATAAACAGAACCTGTTCTCAAGGATCTTCCTGTCACATGGTCTGTGGAGCTGGACAACACAGCAACTTGCTGTTATGAAATAAAAAAGAGTAATCTAACTCTTTTCAGTTTAAACTCCATATCCCCAACATTAAAGAATTTTTAGGCTGTCTGTTATACCTTTACAATAGCCCCAAATCACTCTATAATACAGTGGCGGAATTGGACCAAAAAAAAAAAGACATTTTGAGACTGATGTTTCCTTTCTACCTAGAAGGGGTCAGTGGAATTTCTCACATCTTCTCACATCAATTTATAAGGGCCATCAATTAATGATGTATCTCAATTTCCGGATGAAATGTAAAAAAAATAAAAATAATAAATGCACAGATTAGAAGTCATGAAATAGCATTCATCTAGCAATAAAACAAAGGTGATCATTTTATTTATTCAGGTTTCTAAAATAAGACCTCTACATACAACCTAAAAATTGACGTAAGTAACAACACTGTGTATATTTTATTCAAACACTTCTTTAGTATCTTCCATATACCTAAGCCTATGAGCATTCCTCGAGTTACAAAAATAAATTAATCATAATCCTGACTCTAGTTGCAGAGAATTCCAGGCAAATAGGTATAACAGAGTAATATTTAAACACTAGACATAAAGTTTTAGCAGGAAATTCTTTTAAATGTTCATAAACTATTATGGAATATCGCATATTCTAGGCTTGAGCAAATGAGTAATATACGGAGGACAATAGAGCCCAGATTTTTCCCTATTAAGAAAAGGAATTAAAAATATTGAAATGTGAAACACTAGAATTAATCTATAAAATTGCATTGTAATAGGAGATATAACTATTAACTTATGGGTTTTAATATACAGATATAAAAATATAGAGACAAATATGAATTTTAGTGACCACTGAAATTAACAACAACAGCATCACAGGTGATCTTTTCCATATTAAAATTATTTCATCCACAGGAGTAGCACCCTACCTACAGTAGAGTAAAGAATCACTGAGAGGTAATGATATACAAGAGAGAAATGTACAGTACATTTTTTAAAACTTTGACATGAAAGGAAGGTGAGAGCTAAGGAGAGATTTAGAGAGGAAACAAGTGGATTTTTCCTTCTGGAAGACAAGATAATATTTTTTAAAAGGGGGGTAAAAGGCAAACTTAAGAAAAAGTACAGTATAAAATAAACCTAAAATTGTAGAAAGCAGGCATGTTTGCCAACAAAAGCAGGAAAGATAATCCAAAAGATGCTATGCCTTCATGAAAATATAACATAAAAAACTATAAAAGTAAAAACTGCTAGAAATATAAGGAAAAATTATAGGAAGAATCATTTAAAGAACACCACTCCATTTTTGACAAATTTAGTAGTCTTGAAATTAAAAACATTGCTAATATGAATAATATAATCAATAACATTGGATTATTCCAATTACAATATTATTACAGCTTCAAAGGAGAGAGAGAAAAATTACAAAAATAGATATTTTGGACAAAAGGCAAACAACTCAAATTTTAAAAATTTATAACAATTTTTTATTATAATAAAATTCAAAAAAGCAGACATTAATAACCAAAGATTAAACAACTGAAAAGCTATCCCATAACAAAATATAAAAATAAAATCTCCAAAATAACATGTACTTCTGACTGTTTAGAAAACAAAATTGAGAACACTGTTCTCATTTATGAGATGCAGCCAAAGCTACAATAAGAAAAGACTTCATATCCTTAAAGGTGTTCACTCTCTTTAAAAAAAAAAAGAAAGAAACTGGGCCAGAAGATATCCTGAGAAAAATCCCCCTGGACCTGGCTTTTCACAGCTTTATGGAACATGTGGGAAAAAAATCACTTAGATTCTCAACAGACTACTGACTAAATTAGTAGAAAGCTGTAGGTCTAAAACTGTAAACCATTTTGTGTCAGTTAAGGATATTTGAATGTTTGGGATATGGAGCTGATATGAAGCAGCTGGGCACCTCCTGTGGCTACTGCTAAGAGCCACAAGGTCATCCACTGAGCCTTATGGATGGACAGCACTGCTCTTCACCAGGCATCTCGTGGTACCAGGAACCTACCCTCACTCAGGCTGACCCTGCCACACACCACAGCCCAAGGCCTGGGTGGCAGAAGTAAGTGCCAACTCCATTTTCCTGTCTGCTTGTGGCAACTCATGCCAGATGAACAAGATGGATGGTCACGTTCTCTCATGACAGGCCTTCCTTCCCATGATTTTAGTTTGTAGAAAGAGAAATAAATTGAACCAAAGTGTTTGTATGTGTACACATTTGTTCCTCACCAACTCCAAGTGGAGAAAAAAATAGGAAGAAGGAAAGAAGGAAGAAAATTAAGATAAGCTAAGATGAGGAAACACAAAAATAACTGCACTGACTTAAAAAAAAATTAAGACGTCTTTGAAAAATAAATAAAGCAGACTAAGGTCAATAAAAATGTCATAGCAAAAATTGGAAATGAGGTAGATATAAGATTTTTTTTAAAGACATTAAAAATACATCTAGTGAAAAGCAAAAATAAAATTTACAAAAATGTATCATACCCTTTTTGTGAAATAAAAGATTTATTCTTTCTGTTTTTTTAAAAAGTGTATATATATATATATATATACACACACACACACACACACACATATGGGAAGGTTGAGAATGTTATGTTATACATTACAAAAGTGGTTATCTCTGAATAATAAGGATGGGAGATGTTTCCTTACTTTCTGCTTATATTATTTTTCCTATTTTCCTACATTGAATGCATATCTTTGTAATAAAATACTGTTTTAAGAATCCTATATGAAATTCTTATTTTATATTCTAAATAATTAAAATCTCGTTAAGAAGTTTAGGTTTCTGATCAAGAAAAAAAATTTTACTCTCTATATATTTTAAATATTAATCAAGAGAAAATTTTTAACATTTTAGTAAGTATCATAAGCCAATTAAAAATCATATAAATGTAGCACATTAAAAAAAGAAAACCAATCTCACTTATGAAAATACACATAAAAATCATAAATAAAAAGCACTAAACATATTGAATTCAACAGCATCAAAACCAAAAGGGATTTGCCCCAGGAATTCAACAACTTTTTAATTGAGCAAATTACCATCACATCCATAGAACTAATAAGAAAAAACATATAATATTAATAGATGGCTGAAAGAAGTAACATAGCACAACCACTCTAGAAAATATTTTTGCCTAACTTCTCATGAAGTTAAACATGCATCTAGCCTATGGCCTAGCAATTCTACTCCTGGTTTTTATCAAAGAGAAATGAAAACACATGCCCACAAAAAAAAAAAAAAAAAAAAAAAAAAAAAAAAAAAAAAAAAAAAAAAAAAAAAAAAAAAAAAAAAAAAAAGACTTAAGCACAAATATTCATTGCCATATTATCCATAATAGCTAAAATGTGGAAGCAAACCAAATCAGTCAATATGGAATGGGATAAACTAGCTATGGTATATTCATACAATGGAATATTACTTAGCAATAAAAAGGAATGAACTGCTAACAAACATAACATGATGGATCTCAAAAACATTACACTAATGACAGGATATCAGATCAATATACAAAAATCAATTCTATTTCTATAGGTAGCAATAAAAATATGGAAATGAAATTAAGAAATAATCCCAAAATACCTACGAATATATTTAACTAAAAAAGGACACTGAAAGCTAAAACATTGTTCAAAGAAATTAAAGAAGAGCTAAGAAATGGAAAGCCAACCCACACATGTATCGGAAGATTTACACTGTAATGATGGCTGTGGTGGTTTGAAGTTGTGTGTTCCCCAGAAACCAGAAAAACATGCTCTTAAATCTAATGCCTTCCTTTGGATGTGAACCTATTGTAAATAGGACCTTTTGATGAGGTTACTTCAATTAAGGTGTGACCCACTCAATTAGGATGGGTCTGAATTCTATTACTGGAGTCCATCATAAGAGAATGAAATTCAGACACAGAGAAAGCAAGCCACAGAGAGCAAGAAGCTGAAATGGAACCCCGGAAGGGAAGGAAGTGACCAGGAGATGCCACCATGTCCCTTTGCCATGTGGCAAGCTAAGAACCAAGGGTCACAGTCAGCCCCAGAAAACCAGTCTTGGGGAGAAAGCAATGCCTTGATACGAACGTTTTCCTGGCCTCAAAACTGTAAGCTAATAAATTCCCATTGTTTAAGCCAAGTTATTTCATGGTATTTGCTTCAGCAGCCTAGGAAACTAAAGGCAACATTCTCCAAATTGATCCAAAGGTTCAACACAATCACTAGGAAAAACTCCTCTAGTATTTTCAGAGAAATTGATAAGCTGATCCTAAAATTCATATGGAAATGCAAGCCAGAATAGCCAAAACAATGTTTAAAAAGTAGTACAGAATTGGAGGATTCACGATTTCAAAACTCACTACAAAGCTATGGTAATCAAGACAGTGTGGGACTAGCATAGGACAGACATGTAAGTCACTGAGATAGAACTGAGTCTACAAATAAACTCTCACATTTACAGTCAACTGATTTTCAACAAGAGTGCCAGGACAATTCAATGGAACAAGAAACATCTTTCCAACAATATTATGTGGGCAACTAGATAACTACATGCCAAAGAATGAATCTGGGCCCCTACACTTGACATCATTCATAAAAATTAACTCTAAACGTGAGTTAAATGGGTATATACATTGTCAAAACTCACTGAACTCTACACTTAAGATTTATGTATTATACCGCATTATAATTTGATAAAAGCTAAACATAAAGAAAAAAATCTACAAAAAGTGAGATTTATGAAGTGAATATTCTTAGCTGACAATAGTCAAGTTTTTAAGAAAAGGGACATTGTGTCAGGGATCCTCAGGTTTGATTATTTGTTTGGAAAACTCACAGGACTTAACATATAATTGTGCTCACAGCTATGATTTATTATAGCAGACGGATGCAAAGCAAAATCAGCAAAGAGAAAAGGCACATGGGGCAAAGTTCAGGGGAAACCAGATGCAAGCTTCTAAGTCCTCCCCCCATGGAGTCATGTGCGACACACTTAATTCTGCCAGCATTAAATTGTGACAAAACATGTGAAATGTTGTCAACCAGGGAAGCTTATTAGAGACTTGGTGCCTAAGGTTTTTATTGGGGTTGGTATATAGACCAATACCAAGATTCCAGACTTGAGAAGGAAAGCTGGTGTTTAGCATAAACTACATTGTTTACACAAACAGTTTAGGCCACTCTTATCAAATTGCCAGAGGCCAGCCAAGGGCCAACCTGGCAAGCAGTTCTTTCTAAGGACAGCAATCTCAACCCTGCTATATTTACTCTTTTCCACACAGGCCTAATATCTGCAACTTACATCAGTGGTCCAAACCCTAACAACAACAAAATGGGGAAAGAAAAAATAAAGCAAATGTGACAAAATGTTAATTGATGAATCCAGACAAAGGGTTTATGGGAGTTCTTTGTATTACACTTACAATTTTTTTACATTTGAAATTTTCAAAAGAAAAAGTAAAGGAAAAAAATAATGGGGAGTGGGTATAACTCAGTGGTTGAGCGCCTGCTTCGCATGTACAAGGTCCTAGGTTCAATCCCTGGTACCACCCAAAAAAGAAAAATAATGATAATGATAATAATAATAAGATAACAATGGAAGCAGAGGAGAGTTTATTCCTAACAGCACAAAATTTTTAAATAATAAAAACAGCTAGAAATAATCTCAATTAAAAATAGGTATCCTCATGAAGAAAACTATAAAATTGTCAGAAAAAGCGATGATATATTTGAGTAATTACTATCATGTTGAAAAATGCAAATATTGGCTATCAAAAAGATTTCAATTAGTCCCTAGTTTTTATGAGCTATACTGGACATATGATTTTATCAGCCCAGCATCCTCTTCCTTCCTTCCCATGGAAAACCCATTCACATGGTTCAGGTGAGGCTGACCTTGTCCCCATAATGCCCTCTCCCCACAACCAGTTCCACCAAAATGACTAGGCATTGGTGATTTCAGTTCCTATGCCTCTGGCCATAGTAACTGATTCAGAGATAAGTACCTGACCCAAGTCAAGCTAATCAGGTAAGGCAAGAGGGAAAAATCCATCTCCTGCTTGCCAGTTGGGAGACCAAACCATCTTATCTACCACAGATAAAGACTGAAGCCAAGCAAAAACATGTAGAGCCAAAAGAGACATGATTTGAGTCACCAGGATCTAGCCTTGACTGAAGCTATCATATCCCTGGAATTTCCAGCAGCATAACTTATAACTAATATCTTTCTTTTTTTTTTTTTTTTTGCTTATGCTAGGTAAATTAGGTTTTTGTCCTTTACGATCAAGAATCCTAACAAATATATAAGAATTAAAATTCCACTGTGAAATTTTTGAAACTTGAAAAATTATTCTAAAATTAATTAAAATAATAGAAAAAAGTAATAGATAAAATAACAGATGAGACAAAGTAGATGGCCCTAAAAGTGAACATAATATATCTATAACTGAGTTTACGATCAAATAAACATAAATTAATGGGAAAGAGATAAATTATTTGAAAATAACCTGTATTGAGAAAATTAGTTATTTGAAAAAATAAAACAGAGCCTCACCTGACATTCTCCAAAACTAATTGCCCAAAATAACCCAAAGAGGAAAGAAACCAAATACATACCTAAATTTTTTTCCAGCCACTGATGTCCTTCAATTAGTTGGTCAATTATGGCAAAATAATGTGAAGCAGCTTCATCAGGCATAACCCAGCCACCTGTCACAATTTCAAACTGACCATTTTTTATTAAACTAGGGAGAAAATAAGAGTTTACATTAGCAAATGTAAGAAGAGTTCAAATAAAAAACTAAAGAAGCATAAACATTTAGAGATAATCTTTAATATAAACAGCATTTTTACTCATTGTTAAAAAAATATATATTTAAAACCAGTGAATGAACTTCAACTGGGGCCCCAGTGATAAAGTACCCGCAGCAAAGGGTGACCCCTCCTTCTCAAGGCAAAGCCATGCAGGTCACTTTGGAGATTTTTTTTTTTTTTCCACAAGAGCATAATGTCCCATATAGCCTCAAAGATTCTTGATGTCAGAAGCACATCTGATTTATTTCTTATTCTTGCGGAGCAAGAATATATTTAGAGTATATGCTTGATGAGTGTTTATTGGAGGGCTGTCATTTTAAGCTAGATATTTGTTTCAATGCACCTACATAGAAAAATCAATGTTTACTGTAGCCTTTGGGACATTGATAAGTTAATTATGCAAACTACCAAAAAATAATAACAATAAAGTTAAAGCTAGTAAATATCAAATGCCTCTGGGAATACAGAAAACATTAGAAAGTACCTTGCTACAGAATTCAGTGAAAATGCAGGCTATATAATTTATTTCTCATTGTTGTGTGAAAAACCTCTATATATTATCATTATCTGTCCACTGGGGACTCCTTTGCCATAATACAAGATAACTAGATCCTACACCCTAGTAAAATTGAATTGTTACAAGAAGATACTTTCCCCCAAGAAGATAAAAAAAAAAGTCATAAACTATTCAAAATTTGAAAAAGTGCCTTAGGAAGTACAAAAGTCAAGAATTTAAGCAAATATATTAAGTATCACAGATTTGTGTCCGTTTCCAACAAGATAGTTTGGACAAAGGTATAAAATTTCAGAAAGAAAAGAACCAGCTTTATGAGGTTATACATCACTGAATGCCTGCAGCTATTAAGTACCCAGCTGAGTTTAGCTGAAGTAGACCAGAGACACAAAGGATAGATAAATATTTCCCAACGATGCAAATAACAAGCCATAGCATTAACATCGGATTTATTCTAACATATGCATGCTCATATAACCAGTGACAGAGTTGATAGACACAATTTCTAATTATCAAAACAAAACAGAATTCCTTGTATAAAATAAAAAAGAAATCAATTAAATATGTATTGCCATGGGTATCTTCAACTAATATAATTACAGAAAATATGACTCACTAAAGAGTCAAAAGAAACCCAAATATCTAGTCAAATCTCAGATTCTCACAGGCCCAAATCAAGAACTTACAGTAGTGAAGCTGGAAATTTCTTAAAAAGGAATTTCTACTAGAGCACAACTAAATCCAAGGCTACTGTGTCCTACTCTTACTGCCAATGGGTATTTGCTTACAGTTAGGTCTTTTTCTTATCCTTCTGGAGATTGCCTGATTTAGATACACTCTAAATCAGGCCATGAAGGAGACCCACTCCCCTTTGGAAAAGTTCAGAAATAAATTGGTCAAAACAAATTCTTTGCTGTTCTTGAATAGATATGGGAACTACAGATTAAGAAATCTGAAAAATAAAGGGAAATATCACTCCAATCACGGAATTTTTCTTTTTGTCATCTATATCAATAGTTTTCTTTTGCTACAGAATTCTTCTTTCTTAC